>JAPYZN010001010.1:0-20039 GCA_030522865.1 Psyttalia lounsburyi
GTTCCAAATTTAAGACGTAAGTACGATCAAATATCGTTTCATCGAATGCGCGCGTAGCCGTGAGAGTTTCTCTCATCGCGCGCGTAAGCAATGCTGGCATGTTGGCGCGACCAGTGACGGGTTAAGAAGGAATGCTGCTATATTGACGACTTCCGTCCAAAGAGAGACTGACAAATTCTTGGCGTGGATCATGAAGCGTGTGATTTCTTCTAGAGATCGATTCTCTCGTTCTGCAACTCCATTCTATTGAGGAGTACACGGGGCTATTTGTGAATCGAGATTCCGTTTGATTGCAGCAACTTCCATTAAATAAATTCCTCACCTCTGAGTTATCGAATTCTTCGCCATCATCGCTCAAGAATTCTTTTATCAATAACACCAGCTAGCGAAACTTCATTCAAGACTATTGCCAGATTCTGTGTAACTCCCGACTTTTCTTTCATAAAAAATACTCACCGTTACTTCGACAAATCATCCTTGACGACACTGAAATAACGTGATCCACAAATTCAGATTGTTTGTATTGGTCCGTAAACATCAGAATGAATCCGGGCACATTTGGTCGATAATGATAATTCGACGTTGCTTTCCATATATGCATCCATCGCAGCATTCATTGTCCATATTGACTTCATTTCCTCGTGTCTACGGGATTCATTCTGCATGGATTTTCCCCTGGTGAGTCAATCGTTCATGCCACAGCTACAATATATCAGTCAAAGAAGCAATATGAATCTTGGCTCCTCCTTTGTCACAAGAACTTTTATGGTCAAATCATACAGTCCTCTTGACGTCTGCTCCCCAGTAATTCGATCTACCACAGCTTTGATGAATTGACGACCATGCTGATTGGCTTTGAAACGAAAACCCTTGCCAATATTTGAACCAATTCAAAATTCCAATTTCAGATACAAACCCCCCATCTTGCAAATATTTTGGCTTTGTACCGTTCACCGCCATTTCAATATTTGTCACCCTTGTCCCATAGCATAAGTCTTAGCGGCTAAGATAACTTTGTTATTTCCTACTACAGCTTGGATTACAGTGTCGAAGGGCTCATACATTACGAAGTACTTTCTGTGACAAGTTATATGAGCTCATGCTGCTGAATCAGCAAACCGTTCATTCCCTCTTTGTAATTCTTCTGTTGTGGACACGAAGGGGGAAAGTTCTCTTTTTCTGCTCTTGTGTAACTGATTTTTCGTGTCTTGTGATTTCCTTTTAATTTTTCGTCTTGTTGTCTGGATATTCCTTTTCAAATTTACTCTTAGAGTTTTCTGTTTATTTCCAGCTTTAGTCAGCAGAGCTTCAGTTTCATTGCTTTTTATGGGCAATTTGATTTCAATTGGTCGTTGTCTCTCAGTGAATTTGTTAACTGTACGATCATCTACTTCCATACTCTTGAATTCGACATACTCTGGTGGAACAGGTGACATAATTGGACTGGTCAGCAATATCTTCGGCGATTCAGTAGTTCACGAATATTTCTCTCCAATCAACCATATGCGTTGTTGTATTGTCAATGTTCCATCAACGGAACAAAACGTTCACTAAAAGTTTCTTCACTGACAGAAGTCAGTTTGTTCCGTGTCAGCTTCGCCGAATCCCAAGTTGATGTTATATCAACATGTTCTTGGTCGAGGCTCCCGATAATCTATATTATCGGGAGCTGTTATTCAGCAAAATTGTCTTCTTTATGATACTTTTACTTTATGATTCTGTATTATGTTCAACGGTCTGGTCTGGCGTTGCTCCAGCAGGTAATCAGGCCGGTGTCTTTAGAGCACCCATTATGATATCAAGAACTTCGTGCTCTGTTAGCATCAGCATCTCTCTCTCCATCTTTTCCGTCTCTTCCAACCTGCCTAGTTCACAGCAACCTCCTACTTTTCACCACGAGCTGTGAAATCAAGCGACGCCAGTTCATAATCTACCGATAACAGCAACAAAATTTCAATATATTCCATTTTTTTAAACTTATATTCTGCCACCCAATTCAAAGCAGAAACATCAATTTCTAAATATCAATAAATATATTTTCTCAGCAATCGCATAACGTACATTTATTAATTGAAAGAATATCAAAAGACATGTGAAAAGACAATTGAATGATATAGGCCGATTTAATAATCTTGAGGATAACAAAAAAATCCAATTTCAAGAGTATTCGAAATTATTTTTTTAATATACAAAAAAATTTAATATTAAAAATACAGCCGAATATCTTTTTTCTTGGCTGTAACAGATATAGCTTTTCCCAGATTTGGATTTTGAATCCTCAGCTTCTCGATCCCACGGTTTGGCCGTCATCATGCAGTTGTAGTTCATTGCTCATGAATATTCTTTTTGACTTATATAAACTTTAGCTTCGACTCTCATGACTCTTCAATTTTGGCTTTGAAGTTTATAATGCCTATTTGAAGACAAACGATATTAAATGTTTACGTTATGGGAGACTAATGATTTTGACTTGACCAGGTGACAACTAAGGCACCATTGGAGTGCATGTGTCGTCCGTGCACAGGCATTGAAGAGTATTCAGTTATACCGCAAGAAATCGCAGATTTTGCTGAAGAAGGACCATTGACCACTTCGGCACATTTCCGAAGATCATCTGTCCTTGAATAGAAAAATATATTGATAGCTTCACATGCGATGTTCAGTACTAAAATAGCTAAGAATTAATAAAAAGTAATAAAAAATAGTGAAGTTTCCTTTCAATTATCCTCCGCATTTTATTTTATCCTAAGCGTATACAATTGCTTTTTATTTCATTTGTATTTTTTTTTTCAAAATCAATCAGTCGAGAATCTTGATTGAGTGTTTCGGAAGTTGAGAAACCTTGTTTACCATTTACTATTCGAAGGATAGGATTTTTTAAATAAAACAAAATCATCTTTAACCCTCTGGCATGGAGTTTTTTTTATTTTTTTAAATTATAGATATGATTTAATATAGAAAGTGTATGTGTTTTCATGTGTGTTGTGTGTTATTTGTTTTCAATTCTTACCATTTCATTTATGTATATATTCATACTGATATACATATACACATAGGGGGCTACAAACGTGTATACGTATACGTAATTAGTTTTTTACTAATGAATAAAAAAGCAGTGTGAAAATACGCAACGTATTTTTCCAATGGTTATTCTTGGTACCTTAGAAAGTCATATATATTGCATATTTAACACTGCCCATTAGTTCACCAAGTATTACATCATCATTTTCACTTGTTCTTCATGGTATTGCTATTTCTTTTATTTACAATATCGTAACATCATTTTCTTTTTTCACAGTTAATACCATAGCTCACACCGTTGTGCCCCTCTCCATTCAATTTCACTGTCTCATGTTCATTTTTGCAATTTAATTATTATTCTATATGATCATTCAACAACTTCAGTATAAATTATACTAGTATTTTATAATATATTTTATTATTCATTACCTAATTCATGTACCACTTCGACGGGGGTTTTGGCATAATCACCCAAAAAATAACTAAGGGGTATTTTAATGGAACGTTTCTGAAGAATCAAACCATTAAACCATGAAAAAAAACCTCAATGATGATATCATGATTGCAGACAATCAAATATCGAATTAGAAAACAGAACATCGCGTGATCCCACTATTAATTGAACTGCTCTCGTGTTCTCAATTTATTTATATTGTGTTTAATTGTAATAAATAACGTCAACGGCGTCAGGATAGGAATCAAGAATTAAATTGAATTTACACCATTATTCGCTCAATTATTTTTTAATATTTTTGCATCCTTGTAGAATAACGAAGTGTAAAAAATGAACATAGAATGTTCAGCTGTCCGCACATGCTCGAGTTCATTTATTCTAATAAAAAATTACGCAGGCAATAAATACCCCAGACACCAACTTGGCGAACACTTACAGCGATGTTTTATTGATTTAATTCTTGAAAGTCTTGTTTCACGTTTCTTCTTGGATGTTTATACCTTTTTTTCATTTATTTAGACAGTTATAATTACAGTATCGTGATTCCATCCAGCGAATCTTCAGATATTTATGAAATTTAGTGACGCGACTGAATTGATTATTATTTACATGCAAAATAAAAGATTATTTATACGCCTAAACGTTTCATTTATGTGGAAATGTCCTTTGTTATTAATTTTTCCAAATTAATCTGTAGTTTCTTCAATTTCGAACGGAAACTACAAGGAAAATCGATGAGGAGAATCAAATAATTTTCCGATAATTACAAGAGTGTAAGACTGTTTTCATACAGGCAAATGTTGAGTTCCCGCAGCCGACTTCTGCAACTTGGTTGTATATCTCCATTGTATTTGGGAAGCTTCATATTATCGCCCTGACCAGCCGGGCGTCAATTATTTTGGCAACACGCCCTGTTCGGTTATTCACCCCTGATCTTCCTGTGTATCTTTCTCGATTCATTAATTCCATTAATCCACTTTGTTAGAAAAAACAATTCCATTGAAAAATGTTAATTTCCCTTTTTTTCATTAATATAATATACTATCTACAACAGTTACATGTGCAAGTGAGTACTCATCGTGTCATCGAAATATTTATCTCAATGATTCTGCATTTGCAAAGGTAAAATGGCAATATAGCTTCAGCAAACTTCATGCAGTGTTGTCATTTCATCTCTAAGAAAAGAGAATAAAGAACTCGTCGGATTCTCGACGTACACGTGGCATCATATATATTCCTCACTCTAATTGCACAGTAACAACTTCTCAGTCATGAAAAAAAATTTACAAGAACAAACGTTCACTCATGCATGTCATATGCATTCACACATTTCGCCATTTCTAACTAATCCTATAGGTTCATTTTTTTTAATAAATAAGTAGGGCTGTTTTGAAAAATAGTAACGCTTCAATAAAGCACATTATTTTAATGTTCTGTGATGAATGCTTTATCTCTCACCTCCCAATCCAATGCACTACCAATACAATTTTGTATGTCCTTTGTAATAAGAATAAAAGTTTTTTTTTATTCTCAATTTAGTTTTTGTCACAGTCATAGAATTGATGAACTTAAGTATGATGGACTAATTGGTTTCATTTGATGAGGAAGAACCGTCACAATATCGTTTTTTTTATATCAATGTATTGTATTTATTTATTCTAAATTGCTTGTCGTTATCGTTGCGATTGTTATCAATGATTGACCGTGCAAAAAAGCGTGGAGCTTTCGTCAATGCGTCATTAAGTTTTGATTCCACATGAGCACACATACGAAATAATCAATTTAAAACAAATTATATAGGTACCCCCAATTATTTATGAATTTTGTCCAAGTCTCATTGTCCCTATTTTCTTACTCAGCATTAATTTATACTTCATACTAAATGAATGATAATAGTAAATCATAATAATTATTATAATAATCTTGCATACGTTTGTATCATAATTCATTAATTAAATATTTATATTCATTATATATAGCGTATCTCAAATACGACGATTATTTTATAATTATTCTCTCTCTCTCTCTGTCTCGCATTCGGTTTCTCATTCAATATTTTAACATAATAACTCCATTTCGTTCAATCTAACCCGTCTAAATCTTGACGTCTGCCTCGTCCTCGACTATAATACACATAAACCCCGCATAATTCCCCACTTGTTACAATATTATTCATATTTGAATGATTCACTTAATATTTTAACGTTGAAAAGTTTTCCATTAAAAACTTTTTTGCAATTTGGCCTCAAATTTGTTGATAATGAAGAGAAACATTTTTCGTTATACTTTTTTTTTCAGTTTAATGTTTATGAAAGTTCTTTCTAAAAAATATAAAGTCTTTGTTTCGTTTGTTTAATACGAGTTCTCTTGAAGACGTGAGTCAAGAAGATGAGTTGAGCATTTCTATCAAATGTCACATTGAATGTAACAACGAAAGAAAAATCGACGCCTTCTGTAACTCGCAGATTTGGAAACCAATGGGGAGGAAGAATACGTGAATCAACTTTTATTGACTCGTCCCTGGGTATTTTTAAAATTTCATTATAATCCATTGAAGCTACCAAATATGTTAAGCCCCTTTCATGCTTCTTCACTGGATTCATCGACGTTTTCTCGGAGGTTAACAAAAAATGATGTAAGGGCTTTAACTGCCACCGCATGGCCCATCATTTCTGCGGGGTCTGTGCATTGTTGCCACGAGAGAAATGCGTCATCCGAGATTATACTACCTTCACACAAAGCATCAATTACATTGCCAAGGACTCCTACAAACAGAAAAGTAAAAAAAAAAAATACGGTGGTCATAGAAATGGACAATTTTTTCATCAAAGCTCAATCTTTTTATATTTCTCATGAATTTACCTTGAGGATGCTCCAATTTGTGAACATAGACTTGAATTGCAAATAAGCACTGAAGTTCCAGGTGAGGTTCTGTATCCACATAGCGGGTTATTAAGGGTAGTAAACTTTTGAAAATTTCACTATTAAGCTTCCAGGATGCTGGGTTTGCGGCAGGTATCGTTTCTACAAAAAAAAATGTCTCGTTGAAATAAATGAATTCTGCTAAAAACAAAAAAATTCAAGACTCGTAAGAAAACGTTCATTTACCCATAGAAACTTCTAAAATAGCAGTGACGAGGACTCTAATAAATTGTGGCTGCTTGGACCTACCACTGACATTTGCCTGTAAAATAGATTAATATCCCATCTGGTTATTGTCTTCTAGTGAAAGAAAAGTAGACCATAATGATAATAACTCAAGAATACTTACCGAAATCCAACCGGTGATATTATCAAAATGGCTTCCACGCATTAGAGTAACCAATTGTTTATGAATTTGATCCAATGTTAATTCAGCGCCGGAAGATTTCTCCGTACCAATACAATCAGACGTGAGGAATTCAAGTTTATATTCCAGCACAATGTCATCTGGATTTTCACGGGACGTATCAACGAGATCAGCCCATCGGAGTCCATTTTGGTCCCATTTATCAGCGACAACTTTAGGTCCTAGATCTTTAGCAAGCTTGTTCAATAGCTCGCCCACTAATAAACCACAGCTACCCGCAGATTTGAGCACCGCTGTAGTTTTTTTCAACTCCGCCAGTGGATGAGCGCCAAGTCTTATCATTTCCGCTGTAAGTATTTATTTAAACAAAGATTAACTTCCTACCAAAGAAATGAATTTCTTCTGTTCTCTAAATAGACTTTTTCAGGCCTGTTGAGCTTTTATAACCCGTCATGGTTAATACGGTGTAAAAGTATTTTACATCATTTTATTTCTGCAGTGTATTGCACAGTTCAAAAAAATATTTTTTTTTCTCTACGGATTCTTGTTTATTTCCTCCGGGGATTCGTATTGAATCTCCAGTGGCCATGTCATTTTTCCAGCCGTTATCATCAGTGTAGAAAATTTCAATTCAATTATTTTTAAATATCAGAAGAGTTACGAACTATTTATCATTAGGAAGCATCTAAGATCTTATTTTTTTATAAATGGTCGGTTCTGATGGCAACTACCGGTAAAGTTACATGGGCACTCGTCCTGAAATATCTCATTATACATTCATGATTACTTACATAGAACTTCTGCAAAATATGTCCAACATTGGGGGATATCAATGACTAGGTCCTCCGCTATTTCCAAAAATTTCTCATACCTATAAAAGATATATAATTGGGTTTTAAAGGAAAATCCCATAAATATAACAATTGTACTATTATGGAAGAAAACTGTCAGTATCCTTTTGGCTGAACAACACAAAAATACTTTGGTATCTTTTCTCTAGTTATCAATATTATCATCATTTAATGAAAGTTTATGAAAAGAAAATAATAAAAATTTAGTTATATCAAAAGAAAATAATAAAAATAATTCATCCGCTTACTCAGATTGGAATAGTGATAAAGGAATCATGTTATTGTTTATCATGTGAGCATAGAGGGCAGAAAATCGCTGCCTAAATGGGCTAGGTTTTTCTAGTATGGAGTTGAACGTCTCTCGTACAAATAATGGATATGTGGAATTGTCAAACTGCTCTTTCATGGTATCTACAGCATCCTGTAAATTAATTAAAAATAAATTAGTCACCATTCAATTGAGAATTAAATGAATGCTAATTTCAGTTATAAAATGTCCACTTCCTAGGTTTGTCCGTCAATGTAAAATAATTTTCGCACGTTCAAATCAAAAATTTCATCGACTGACAGAAACTAGAGAGCAGGTATTGCATATTATAGCACACCAATGACTCAAGCATCTCCTTGGATAACTAGAGATGGATCTAAGGAGCGTGCATTTTCAATTAACAATACTGGATTGTAATAATTAACACAATTTATGACTATGTATCTATCTATCTATACGTGTACTATATTTACTGTAATGAATGCATCGGTCTGAGGCCCATTGCACATATCCAGAACAACTCTGATAATTTTCATCAATTGTTCTTCTGTTTTTGGCGGTTTACTACTGACAGGATTACTTGGCAACATCATTGAGGTAGGTTTATATTTCATCGATTGTGTTGGCATAGAGACGCTCTGACTACGAGATGTCTCCAAGAGTGAGCCTTCACGACTCGACGACATGCTACTGCTATTCATGTGTGCACCATTCCTCGAGCCTCGACCATCTACAAATTCACGTAATTAGTTCAATTGTTTAGATTGCAAGTAGCATATTTAATTGTTTCAGTTAATTTTCATTTCAGCATCCTTTTGGCTAAGTAACAGCAAGCTCTCAATCTTTGAGGCTTTTCAATTTATCGAAAAATTATCATCATTTCTTAATAGAAACCTGGCTGAAAATAAAGAAACAAATTTTGGTCATCAACTCACCCCATCCTTTATATCGATCGGATCTGCCGTACTCTCTTGCACCGGTGGATCTAGATCTGTTATGAGAAATCATATATATTGAATAATAAAATACATTTTACAAATTGTAATAATTAATTAGGATGATTGAATAGTATCAGTACAACATAATAATCATAGAAGATTTAGAAGATTCAGAAACTCTAGTCTGAAAATATGTTTCATCATGAAATTTTTTTTTCATTCCAATACGATGACGTTACCTCAACAATACAAGATCAAATGATATGAATACTAACCCTGGTAACTGAGGCGTTACTCGTTGCTTATCCTGCTCCAAGTTTTCCAGAGCAGCGTACTTATTGAGTGTACCAAGTGTAGTTGGTTTAGCAGCGGCAGCAGATCCACCAAATAAATATGCGTTTCTATTACCCAATTTGATTTCGTCCAATGGGAGTGATTTTGCATTCAATTTTGAAGCCTCTACAGAATATGGCTGCCTACTTGTTTTTCCGAGTGGTGCAACGGTCCAACCATCCTCTGAGCCACCACCGCCGCTGCCGCCACCACCACCACCACCACCACCGCCGCCGCCGCTACCACCACCACCGCCACCTAGAGATATAAATATGTTTCAATAAAATTCGATAATAAAACCTATTGCTGTGATTATCTCACAAAATCATCAGATTTATTTTAAAATCAGTGTATCAGAAACTCCAGTCTGGCATGACACGAAATTTTCCTCATGAAAAATGTCTTTCTCCATTACATAATTCCATTAAAAATGTTTACAAGAGTTAATAAAGATGGGAAATAAACTTACGATTTCTTCTTCTATCATTATTTCGATCATCCTTTCTTGGTGTATTTATGGGTGTACTGTTATTCATTTGTATTTCTAGCCGTTCTGATTCAGCCTCCTTTTGAATTTGGTCCATAGTTTTTGGATTACTGTCATCTCTTCTGGGTATCCAGTGACCAGCTCTTAAGTCGATAACGTCTTGAATCATGAACCTCACTCTGGAGCTGATTTTCTTGCTCGACTTCTTACTTGCTAATTCCGCTAATTGTGTGAAATATCCGGGGAAAAGTGTACGTTCACTTTTAGGTTCCAATGCTTTACCAACTGTAGTTAATAATTTACAAAGACACTCGAGGTTCTCCTCATCAGGCGTTGTGAGAAGATGTACGATACATGCGTGCATAATTTTAGCAACAATCATGTCTTGTTTATATAGTTCACCGACAAATCGAATATTTCCAACAGATTTCATTCGTATCCTTCTGTCCTCTTCGAACAAATTTAATTGAAGTTCTTTCTTCTTTTCTGGATCCGTTGTATTTTCGATTTCTTGTAGTTTCGCTGCTCTGGCTGATTCATCAACCATATGTTTTTCAAATTCCATTTGACAACGCCCAATCACTAGTTTACGGAAGTCAACGTAGATATCCAGAGTTTGCCCTGTTGTTTCATCAGTGATCTTCTCTCCTGTCGATACTTTCATACCACTCAATTCTTTACACATCAAGGCATAGGCTACTGAAAAACTTGGCTCATCCACAGCCTTTTCGAACACTAAATCAATAACCCCCTGTAGTCTCTCTTGTGTATCAATCTCCAATGCTCGCACTTGATTAACTAGTGTATTAAATTTCTGTGGTGTCAGTTTATTCAACACACTTCTCACTTTTTTGTAGAGGGCTTGTGACTTAGCTTCTTCTCCAGGCAACATTTCACTCTTTAACCTTGTCGGTTTCCATGCATTCTCAGTCTCTCGAAGCTTTACGTCCGCGCGTAACGAGAGCGATACATGAATCACATTTGGTTTAGGCGGTTTCTTGCTGCCTTGGTAACTTTTCTTATTTGGAGGAGGTGGCTGAAAAAAAAATCCATCATACAATAACAATTTTAGCAGCATCTGTGTTTTATTTCTAGTTTATAAGCCGTCAGTTATGAGGTTGTCTGATCAAAACAATTCAGTCCACTACTTTCATTTCTTAATGTAACATCATTCATCTTCTTTTCATTTTGATAATAGATGGTAAAGTAGAGCTAGTAATGAAATATATATTTACCAGTTTAGCATTGAATGCAGATTTTGCAAATCCAGGGAAAAGAGTTTCATGCGTCCTATTCCCTTTGTAAACAGTCAAGTCGACAGCGTTTCTGATAGGCTGCCTCGTGCTGTCCTTAAGGACAACTTCTAAATCCAGTAGATTGGGGGGCCTAACTCGACTCTTTGGGTCTTCCTGAAGCTTCATTAGAAGATCCCTTCCATATCGTTTTTTTCCACCAATATTTTTTGGACTCCACTGATCATCATCATACTGGTACTTCAATTGAGGAAGTGATTTAGCTTCCGATTGATTAGATGGCTCATTCTCATTGTGTTTATCAATCACCGGTGCAGTCTTGGTTTCACTGGGGGTACAAGGTAAGCCAGATACTTTGGTATTTTCCTCGTTTTTCTGGGCAACAATAGCCTCAACGTCACTAACGTCTGTCATGTTAGCATGATCAACTACATCATTAACACATTCATCTGCAACCATCGTCGACTTGTTGCTGTCTTCAATTGTTGGAGTTGACTGTTTATTAGTATCTGTGTGATTCTGTACAATTCTCTCTGACTGCTGAAGCTCAGAACCCTCTTTCATGGTTTCCGATTTGATGGCCTCCTGGTATACCTGAATCGTGGATTCCACCTCAGCGTCCGGCTTTATTTCAGGTGCTCCCTTGTCTTTAACTGAACTCTCGTTTCTGGTCTCAACACTACTGACAGCTTTTATTGAGAGGGCTTCATGGAGATGATCGTGAATTTTAACATCCATTTTCACTGGTTGGGGTACTGAGAAGGCATCCATGTCTGTACCTTCTTTCTCCGCACCTTTACGATTGAGATCACGGCCTTTGGGTTTTTTAGTTTTTTGTTTTTGGTTACCTTTACCTGAAAACAAGAAACACAATTAGTGATGAAGATTTCTTAAAAACGTTCAACTATGTTGGGATTTCAGCAACGAAGGTAATCGTCAAATGACGGGGAAAAAATTATCAAAATTATATTATTATCCCGAGAATTAGAATATTCCAATCATTTTGAATAGAGAAAACACATCACACAAAGTTTCTGTAAGGGACATTGAAGAATTAAGAAGTGATTAAATTGGAGAAAAAAAAACTAATAATAATCAGGAAGAAAATGATGTCGAAATGAAAAGCTAGTCTACCGATTCCCCTTGTTCCCCTTTGAGCAACGGGATAATTTTAGAACGTCACTGCTACGAGTTACTTTTTCTCATTCGTTCTGTGTCAAGTTTAATAATGGATATCTATGTGTAGCGGAATGCATGGAATTATCCAGGTAAAGGGGATTGAATTCAATCGGGGGAATATAATTATCAGATCACATAATTATCAGAGCACCAACGGTTTGATATGATGATGATTGGTTATGTTGAGAGTTATTGTAAGGGAAAGAGGATGATACCTGGGTGGGATTCTTGGAATGAATGGGGTCGCAATTGGATGGATGTACCATGATCTCGTGATCCACGACGATGACGACTTCTCGATCTTGAACCACCGCTGCCATTTTTTGTTCTTTCGCTCATTTTATCAAGCTTCAAGTTGCAGCGACGATGCTCTGTTTCACAAAATTACTAATAAAAACTTCGCCATTGGATTTCTCATTGCTATTTAAATTGCACAATTTTATGTCAAAGCTACGAAAATTCCAAAATTGGCTAAAGTTATTCGTCAGAAATGATGAAATATGAGAAAATAATGTCAAAAGTTGAGACTCGGAGTTTCGGGTTTCACGATGCTTGCGGGCAGCTGCACTGATTCAGAATTTATTTATAAAACTATCGGATCGTTGCCAACATACATGTAGCTTCATTTTTATAAAGGCAACAATGCCACGGTGATGAACATGAACATAGAAAACATTTTAAACCTTTTATATAATTCCTTAGGGACTTCACAACTATTCACAAACTGACTCTGAAAGTTCCGGGAAGAATCTTATAAACACTAAACTTTACACCGGATATTCAACGAACAGTAGAGTCGGTAATATCAAAATAAGTTTTTAAAAAACGCGAGAATTGCCCCCTAAGAAAAATGAATAATGGAAAAATCTCGGAAAATTGAAATAACGGGAGATGAAAGGTTTTGAACGTTGCTATCGGTGCGACTTTCACGGGTCTATTTTAACTTACAAACTGGCGCAAATCGACGAGCAACGGGCATACACTTTCTTAAATTAGTTTGAACGGGTGTCGTATAAGTGCCCTCTTCAAGACCACGCGCAAACAGTGATTATGATGATGAATCTAAGTTAGCCTTTGCGAAGTTGCGCTGTTGCTTCATTTATATCCGGTTCAAATAGTAAGAAACATCGAAATGGATTGTGTCAATGCGCACAGTGCAGTTGGTTATGTAGTTGACATGTGAAAACTACGTAATTTCATCCATGAAAGTAGGTTGAGTGAGATTTTACAAACTGTGTCGAGGTAAACAGATACACTATCTTCTTAATCGGTCATTTTCTTTACTCTTCTTGTTTAAATTGATTTGCAAATTAATGTCTAGATATAGTCCGGGAAACGAAAGAGCAAAGCTTTAAAGGAAGCAGAATACAATTAAAAGTACTCATTTGGAGGTGATCAAGAAAGAAAAAGGAAAGTTGTTATGAGTAACCGGTTATCGTCACATTTTTTTTTTATTAAAATGGGCATCGATTTGAATCTCAGGTATCTCTTTTTTCTACAATTGGGATGGGGTTCCCGGAAACAGCAGTAGTCCACGAAATCATACAAAATAGAAACTCTGTATCGATGTTGTTCACCGTGAGTTTCCACCAGAACAATATCGTAAATTTATGGGTTGAAGGTAATTCGCCACATTCACGAGAACTCACCTTCATGGCCAGTGGCCACGAATACAAGAAGATGAGGAAGAACATGATAATGTGGAAAATATTGATATCAAATGGTGTTTCACCTCTTCTGAATTCTTATTATAAAAATCACGTTCACTCATCATTTATTCTTCTAGCACTCAAAAACTGAGGGTAAAATTGAGTGGGATTGGAATTGACTCCCAAAGAAATTTTAATTCCCTAAATGTTTTATTTGAAGGCGGAGTGTAATAATTAGTTACCTCAAAATCACCAACCCTGATTACATGTGAAATAATAATTTTCAGCAGACCTACTTTCAGACCCGCACAAGATATGCACGGAGGTCCGGAATTAGGTGTGCTTATAATGTAATAATGATTTTTCTTGTAATTAGTCACGACGATTTTGAGATGACGAACTATTCACCCGGACCTTAAGTTGAAGGAAAACCAATTTTGATGAGGTATTTGTGAAGGCAGATAATAAATCGAAATAATTGAAAGTAAAGACACTCAGTGACTTTCACCCAGCCTTGAAAATAAGAGCAAATAATTTGAAGGACGATTGGAAGCCACAAAAGAGTGTTGCTGATGAAACGACCGATTGGCAACCAACGGTTCAATAAATGAAACCTGAATACTTGTAAAAAATTATTTTCTATATTTCGCATGAATCTAATCTAGAAATAGTTGAACATAACTACACCTACTTCGAGTATGAAATCACCTTTCCACGGGCTCCATTATATTCAACTCAATTTTTCCTCACTTTATTTTGATTATAAACAATTTTTCAAATATGTTCACCTTAATATTCCCTTCCCTCTTGCTGAACATTTTGCGTTCTATAAAAATATACGTCGGAATTAAGAGATAAGCCAAAAATAAATTAACTTCCATAGGGGGTTGATCACTTTCTTAAACGATGGGTTTTCACTTATACACTCAAGATGGCCGCGATATTATAACGACCATATGCTTCTCTCCCTTATCACTTCGTATATTTATAGTGATATAAATTATATCTCCTACAAATTGCAAGTTAAAAGGCGTTGTTAGTGCTCATTTCCGTTGATAAATGGATAACTATTTTTTTTTTTTTTTCAAAAGCACGTAAAAGAAATTGATGATGTTCACCGACATGACCACGTGGTTTCATAGTATCAGTAGACTTCCATTTTTCTCGCTTATATTCCACATAATTGACCGTGCCAATAATTTGGAAGAAAAAAAAAGTAATCTTCTCTTACTTTTTTTCCTATTGATTGGTTAACATAAATAATTATTATTGAGAATTGAGAAATACGTTAAAAAAAAGCAGCCTACAATATAGGTCGCCATATTGCTCCGTTCACTTCCCATTCACAGATTTCACATTTATGATCCTTCTAAATTGAATAAAATATGTGAGTAAAACTGAAAGATTGATCAAGAGTATTAAAAAAATCTAGGGCTACTAAAAAGCAACTGATATTTCTCATGGTAATTTACGACTAATTCACACAAGTTTTTCGGAAAAGGAAATGTGTGTTCTGTGAAAATTTACAAGATGGCTACTGTGACCACGTTGTCGGGAATTTCAATTGGGGTTATGTTCCCGAGCAAAAAATTCCTACTCCATTTTCATTTCTCTCTTTAATAATCAACCATTGAATAAATAAATTAATATAAATTAAAAATACATACATACATAACGAGACGAGGACATCCTCTCGGGCGGTTGTGAACTTTGCACTTCATTTCAATAAAACTTTCGATTTGTTATAATGACGGTACAAAAAAATATGCACAGAATGATTTTAACAAAAAAAAAACACAAAAACTAAGTATTTCGACGAATAAAAAATTATTCCGAACGTTTTTTTGTTTTAAATAATTGTCTGTAAAGCGGACGATATCATGTACAAATTGAGGTTATCAGAAGTTATATACCGAAGAGTAATAAGAAATGATCGTCCCGTGACTTAAATAAAAATCGAAGATGTGATAAAACTTAATTTGTTCCCTAAGTTTCTATTTAAAAAAAAGTGGATTCCAATAAAAAAAAAAGTTATAAAAGCAGAAAAACCAACCGGATAAACCAGCACGTGCTGGCTTCTGGAGGGCGACCAAATTACAGTCCTCGCCAAGAAAGAATGACGCTGGCTGGCTAGCTCCCCTCTTTTGAATTTCGCTTCGACTCACCGTCCCCCACCACTCCGAGCCGCAGTTATTCTTTCCTGGCGACGATTATATGTACCATGCCAGGGGTTCTTCTTTCGGTCGTTCCTTCCCAAACAAACATGTTGGAAGAACATCGGTATCTCCGACCCCCCCCCGTAACCAAAACCGGAAAAATTTGGTGCATCAGTAGCCAAAGAATTTCACTGAAATCTGATTGGAAACGAAGTTGAAGCGATGGTAGTACATGGGAGCCCGAAGATTGTCGAAACAAGGCCGCTGAACAAAGCCCAATAATACTTAGATTTGCTTCGACATTCTTCGTGTTTACTGATGTCACATCATGTGCGGTAGTCTTATATATTCTAACGACTTTCCTCTCGCTATTTACGTCATAGTCTCGGCCGTTTTATTATCTCGCCGATAACCATGAGTCTAACAGCTTCATTAATTATGCAAAATTCTTTCAACAACCCAAACTAGAAGAAGATTATTTCAAAATTTCTCACCATGTTTTCTATTCCCCATTTCTCTAGGCTTTCTTTGAAAATAGTTTATTTGAGGACCATAATGTAACTTTCACGAGAAATTACAAAAAGAAAAAAAACACTTATCTAATTGCACTTCTAGTTCACTACATATGAATTTCACATTGCATAAATTTAATGTTGATATGGTTAGCTTTCAAATGAATTGTTGAATCTTTATGAAAAATAATTTAGTCTGTGCAATAGAAAAATGAACATTTCCAGAGTTTTGCCAGGTGCATTTCCAATGCTATGATGTCCACCTGGAGAGAATAAAACTATATGGAAATAAGTTCAACTCTCACTGAACATAAGGTGTCATAAAGAGTCACTTGTTCCTTCTTGTTTAAATAATTTTCATTGTGGTTTATTGCAATTTGTTCTTCTATATGGTATTTCAGCAATTATTTGGATCGCTCTGTCGTGCAGTATTTAACTTAGGATATTTTTTGTGGTTAGAAAATTGAGGTTATACTTGGAGAAATGAACTGAACAGTGTTGCGGCACATGCTTACACCGGAAGCCGACTTAAGAACTGGACTTCAATGTGGTTGGCCAAGAGATAAATAAAACTACGGCACATCGGCAACAAAGGACACAAAAAGGACCAATCAGGCATAGTTTACTTTTTCATCGATCTAGTCTAATGTTTTCAGTAAAGTGGCAAACGGAGTAAATATTAAAAATGCACAATCGACGTAATTTAGCATTTTATTCAATTACACGATCCCTGACATTAAACGCCGCATTCACATACTTATTTATTAAATTAACTATCCTCTGTCTTCAATCAAATTTATGAATGCATTCTATTGCGTCGAGAGAGAGCTATCGTCAGTGACTTCAGAAGTGCAAAATTGAATTGCGAAAAACTGTAAAATTAAACATTCTTTGCCCTCTCGATCAATAAAATTTAATGATTGCGGGGTTTCACAGTTAGTTATGGAAAAATGAGAAAACCTATGAGGCTAGTTGATTTTTTGACGGAATAATTATTAAAAAAAAAATTTTTTTTTATCATGGCGGCTGCATGTAAATTCGTGCAATTCAAGGAACCTCAATAATTTATGGAATAAAAAAAGGACTGATAAACCACGGTTCTCCACGGTTTTCTAATAATTGCTTCTAATTGGTAACAAGGAAAGAGGAATCTGAAGATTTATAAAGTCCATTGTTTAAATATTCTTATATTACAATCTTTTGTAATAGAAAAAATGGCAAATAATCAATTTTGCAATTGATTTTTGTTTTCTGCTTCCGAATGGAAGCATTGCAATTGTTTAAATTAAAGTGTCGGATTTTTTGTGTTAGGATAATTTAATATGTTCTAAAAAGTCCGAATATGCGATTTTTAGCTGGTGTCCGTATGAATGTGTGTATCAGAGATCGGCAAAAAATCAATGTTACATTGATATTATTTCATTACTTTCATCTTTCATAATAATAGAAAAGACATTGGTATTTTTTTGCTAGTGAATCAATGAAAAAAATTCACTTTCCCATTACCCCCGTAGTGGATAACGAAAAATTTATTTTAGTTGGCGATCATTTAATACGTAATGTGAATCAATAATACATCCTCTGATTATTCAATGAATAATGCGAAATGGAAAAATTGACATTACTCCATGAACGAGTAATAATGAGTTGGACACTTTCCATTATTCGATAGATTAGTAATGGAAAGTGAGAAAATTCCCATTACTCCATTAGTGAATAATAAGTTACTCAAAAATTTTTATTACCCAAGTCACATAAACATGAATACACTTGTTGGAAACAAACCAGAAAATTCCGGACGATTTTGAAATATGAAAAATTTGGAAACAAATTATTAATTGGAAAATTCATGATTATTAAAAATAATTGATCATTAATCATAGGCGGAATACTGTGCGACGAATGACCTTTCGGGGGTTTGATCATATCTAATACTTGATCATTCATAGAGAGATTGAAAGAGAAGAAGAAAAGGGGTAATGGGCACGTCTGTCCCCATTACTAATTAATAATCAAGTACTGACCAAGTACTCCCTCATTCCCTCACGGAATTATCCGTTAGTGGAACAATGAATCAAATTACAATTAATAATCCTCATTTATTGAAATTTATTGAAAAAATAAAATTTGTGATGGAACCACTGCGTCTGTAACTAATGGAACATAAATCATCCATTATTCCTCATTGATTGAGAAATTAATATGTCTAACCTATTATTGATCATGATTATTTCAATGAAATACTTTTTAATCGCCATTTCTCATTATGAAAGTAAAGACCAAATGGTCCACTCGGGATTATTGGTTGATCGTATAATGAATAACGAATACCAAGGATATTACTGGGAATAATATTAGTGCCGATCACTGCATGCATAAATAGTGTGTATGCATGTATGTGGATTTTTTTTTCAATTTTCTCCATAAGGGTTGTTTCTGAACTTATAATTTCTTGCAGGGATATGAACCGCAATGACTTTTATTCATCAGGACGATATAAAGTTCAATGATTCAAGAAAATCCTGAAATCTTTGTAGTTTTAAAAAAATCGTTTTTTTGGAATCAGTCAAAAAATAATCGTTGAGATTTAATGAAGTATGTCTTAAAAAATATATATGAATAGCCTCTTGAATCTATAAAAATATGATTGGGATCAAATCATTCGTGGTTGAATTGGAGCACATTGATTGTGAAAATAAAAATCGTCTATTTTTGGAATTAAACTGAAAAATTTGTAGCTATATGAATGAAATCACAACTTAAATGTTCGTTTCAATGCTTTATCAATAAAGTAGAAAGATAGTAAAACTAACATTGCTCCTTATCAAGTTATATAACCACATCCTTGTTTCCTATAAAAATATGGGTCTATATAACTTATATAATTTATTCCATCTGCATCTGATTGACATTGGACATTCAGTCGATTGTAATTAAGCCATGACCAATTCTGGCTAAACGCTTCCTAAGCACGAATTAAGCCTTGGCGATGAAAAACGTTAACTTTAATCATTTCGTCCCCACGAACTCATCCTTGCCTGAATTGCCATTAAATATTCTACTTGACTAATATGCGATTAAACTTCAACTAAATTTTGTCTAAATTTTTTTGTAAAATTTCTCTTATCATAGAAAGTGTTCACTTCAACTTTATTGTACTTAAAAGTTGCACCATAGCCCGCTGAAGTGAGAAAATTGCAGTGGAGACAATTAACAACCGAACAAGGGGTGACCCCTCTAAATATTACTAAATAGTAATATTACATCTCAAAATATTACAGAAAATATTACAATTAAAATATTACAACATCAAAATATTACAAATAATGATATTACACTTGAAATTTCACAAATGAAATTTGAGTGTAGTATTTGTTCATTTTTGTGTGTGGTATTTGGTATGTTTTTGTGTTGTGTTTGAATATTCGAATGATCAGTTATCGCCGTATCGCGCTAATCTTGTCCATTGTTGCTATTTACTGTAGGGAGAAGTTGTTTTCTTTTTATTCACAATAGAAAATTAATATATTTCCGGTATAATAGCGAAATGTTGAAACTGACTTATTAAGATTTCATTCCCACTGATCCCTAACCTAATCCCCAACTGTTGTAAAATGTTTGCCGTTAGAAGGACGGTGTGGTTCAATAT
>JAPYZN010001011.1:0-26732 GCA_030522865.1 Psyttalia lounsburyi
AGCTCTCGGCCTGATGAGTGAGAGATGATGAGTGAGAGAGATGAGAGGCGCAATAGGCAAAATGGTTACTTGGCCGATACGCTCCCGCGTATCTCGACAGAATGTTTCACGGTAACCTAGATAACTTTTATTAAGCAGTCAAAAAATTTAACTGAACCGGTACGATAATTTTTCCCGAGCAGCCGAAACACCACACGATTATATAACGGAACCGTAATTTCTACTAATTTCTTTTCTCCGTGTAGTACAATTTTTCTACTAAACGTTAATTGCCATTCTCACAGAATTAAAACAAATTGGCAGTTTCTTCTATTGAATTTTTTTTTCAATCGCGATGTCTTGACTAAGATTCTATCCCTCGTTCGGAGGCTGAAGGGAAAATTTCCTTATGTCTGCAGTAGGATAGATAGGATATATAAGATTGGAAATTTAATACCCCGAGACCGTTTGAGAGTGTATCACGTTCGGTTGCCGACGAAATGGCGTGGTTTTGCTGGCCACCTGACGCCTCCGCTTGGTTTTCAGTCTTGGACTCCTACGGGACTCCTTGAGAGATCGATCAACATTTTTTTTTTCATTACATATAACGATTGGTTTTCACTGTTAAAACGACAACATTTCTTAATTGGGAAATGGAAGACAACTGTCTGTTTGCATGTCAGCGAACTCAGTACTATCCAATGATCAATAAACAAGAATGAATGGGGGAAAAAAGAATTTCAGTGTAGGTTTGCCAGTGGCCGGAGCAATCATTCAATTTGAAGAGCGCCTGTACGTGGGACATGGGTTGACACACTAGCAATCCCAGAGTGATTCGGTGATGCAATGGTGGGTCCCTTGGGTGAAATCCACTCGTATGTCAATCAGCATCAATGGAATCCTCTAAAAACTGATATCTTTAGTTCTCTCATTAACAAGATTGAAGCTGTATGCAAATAAAAATAGCTTCGTCTCAGTGGTCTGCAATTTAAATTTTAATTAACAGATTTGAGAATAATTTGTTTCTACTTCGAAAGAAAAAAATCCTGAACAGAAACCTGCAGAAAATTATGTCTGATCTTTCATGTTGTTCCGCTTGTTTCACTATCTTTATAAAATATTTTGACCCATTTATAGTAATCAAAGTTAACCCCGTACACGCAGAAAAAAAAACAGTAGAAATTACAGCTCCATTATATAACCATGTAGTATTTTGGCCGCTCGGGGGATAATTACCGTACCGCTGGGTTAAAATTTGTTGATTGCTTACTAAAAGGTCGGTGACATTTTTTTACGTCTTACTAAAATTTTTCTAGACGAATATTTAATTTTTGGTGACTGCTTAATAAAAGTTATCTAGTTTTCTGTGAAAAATTGCCCAACTGCTCAGTTTAATTTGTTCACCCCTCACTAAAAATTGTCCGAACGTGTGCACAATTTTTGTTGAAGATAGTGAATTTTACTATGCGGTTGGGTAATTTTTTCCGAACGTCGAATGTTACAGGATTACCAAACGAAACGGTAATTTTCTTCAAAAAATTTCTCTTCGCGTAGATAATAATAATTATTCACAGAAGTCTAATTTAATGCATCACTTAACAATCTAAAAGTTCTTGAAACATGTATCGATTGGAGAAGCCTCATCCTACAGAAGATGGCTTTCACTTTACGGTTCATGCGTTTCCTCCAAAACCTGCAATTACTAATTTCAATTTTCCTCCAAATCCAAGTGGAGACTGTGTTGACGTCTCGACGCGTGAAATACAGAGCTTCAAGGAGTCTAGTACCCTGGCTCCACCAAAAGTTCCCAGTTTCCTTAACACTTTAAACTCGGAGCCAAGGGGAATGAGAGAATTGTTGGCGTGAATATTCTCCCCGACTTGTCGTCATATTGTCGGAATTCGTGTATCTGGTAGGGAGAAAAAACATTGACGATCTCTCCCAGTTTTCCACTCAAGTTGTCGCGAAGCAAAGGTCTCAGGGACCTGAGAAGTTGTTCGATGAGTTTCTCGATTATGTTCATGGCAATTAAAGTCCATCCTGATCGGATAATTGGTGGTATCGACGATAGTTAATCAAATTAGTGTTGGCAAGCAGCTTATCAGGATGCGAAGACTGTTGAAATTTCTCGGAATATCGGGAAACCCGATATTTCGTTCTATTTCTTACAGATAGTTAGCATAAACGAAAGGCTATGTTCATTTGTTCATTAAATATGAGGAAGACGAGTTTGGAGAGTTTGCTCCGAGTTTGGATGGCCCAAAGTGGAAAATTCCTACATGAACGAGACGATCTGGTGACAATGCCATTCTGCAGGCATGTTTTGAGTAGAGTCGAGACTTAACAATTCTCCCGCGATTATATCAACATATGAATTGATTCGCACCCCCATAATTCTCCCCCAAAATTCCCAAATCTAGATAACTCGAACCTATAGCTGTTGGATCTATGACAATAGCTAGCGATGGTCAAGCTAAAGCTGAATGGCTAGTGAATATTCCGGAAAAGTCGGGAATTGGAAACGGTTTTCGCTTCGACATATTCCAAAGTTCGGCTAGAGTTTCGTTTACAAGATAAAATATCTATTTATCGAACTGCGGGGAATTATTTTTCAGATACTTCCCCTAGTTTCCCCCAAATTTATTAATACCTTCTTGAATAAACAAATAAAGGCTATTAATTTTCTAATTAAAAAAAATTGCCCCAATTTCCAGATAATGGAAACCGAGTCAGAGAAAATGTCAACAAGTTGGCGATGACAAGTTTGATATTGGAGAACGCTGATTTGACTCGTTTGTTTCCGAAATGCCGGCCTAAAGCTGGCAATCCCCAGCCGTTGGGGACAACAGATACGCAGCATCAGTTGAATAAGCATCAGCCGCATGAACGTCGTAATAACGTGCAGAAACAGGAGTCAGCAACGTATACGTGTACGCTGTCGTCCTCCACGTCGTCGCCAGCAAGTATCACCACTACTGGTGCCGGTGGATTTCCAGCTGACGACATGATAGATCTGGAGCACGACACCACCGACAGGCAAGTTATAGAATTATTGCTGCAGCACTAAGGGTTGATTGAGTTTAATCGAACAAAGGATTGCCGGGACAATTCAAATATTTTCTAATGTAATCAGAGGATGCAACTTGGGCAAGAGAAATATATGTGCTTATTATTATTATTTTTCCCCATTATTATTGACCTCAGTTAATTCTTAAAGTCTGAGTTTTCCACTGTTTCTGTACTTTCGTTTATCCAAGGCTTGTGTTTATGGACGCACGTTAATTTCCGCAAATTCCTCGACCCTCTGTTGGAAAATTGGAGCAACCAACATCGATCCACATCTGCCCTAGCTTCCTCGTTCCCATTTTGCTGTGGAGAAGAAAAATGTACATGAAGGAAAAAAGGGGTTTCATTTGGAGCTCCTGTTGCACGCCGTTACCGAAGAAAAAAACTATACAGATATTCAACCTGTTCACTAATTTATTTAGACATTTTTTTTCATGCAAGGAGATCCTGTTGACGTCTATAATCATAGAGTTGCTCTCTAGGGATAATTTGGGGGGTTTTTCATAAATTTGACTGCTCGTAGAGAGGACCTCCTTGCAACAATTACAATTGACTGATTTTATAATTTATTGAGTTTTGTTGACACTCCTCAGTTTATTTTGAGTCTTTTAGTATAGTATACCAAGTTGCGTCCGTAGGTGTAGAAAGCGAGCGACGAGTCGAAGGAAAAAAACAGGTTCGCTGTCCCGTAGGACGGCTGGCGTGATGCCGGGTTTCGAGGGCCAGACGGGTCAGAATCAGCAGTTACAGGTCAATCAGCAAACTGTTATGTCTGCCAAGCAAACGTCTTCCAGTTCCTCGTCATCAGCGTCTGGCAGGAGTGAAGATGCACAGAATTATGGAAGTATCGGGGGCAGTGATCATCAGGGACAGTCCCAGCAGGATGACGACAGTGGACCAGAAGAGGGGCCCGTTTATATTCTTACGTCGGCTAAGGGGGATAGGAGTTACAAACTACGTGATTCGAGGTGAGGACAATCGTTGATTCATTGATAAATTTCATTTGTTCATGAAAGATTTATAGGAGTGGTTCCAAGCAAGTATGTACAGGAAATATTGCCTCGATGTTTTAAAAAATCTGCGTTGTTCCTATCAGGAATATGAAACAATACTAACGGGTTGAAACAGAATGAAGAATTTTATTTATCAATCCATTTCCCAGCGGAATTCCCAAAACAGTCTCTACTTTCTTCGATCTCGAGATTTTCAAGGAAAATGAATTTTAAAAAAAAACTCAAATGGGCCTTTTTTAATTGCAGCACATGTTAATTTCATGGAGCATCGAAAACAAAAATACGTCTGACATAGAAAATATTCTCTTTATAATGCCAGAAAATATTTTGAAACAACGATAGGCCATAAGTTCAGGGTATCTCCGCTCCTCTTCAAGCAGGAACAGTGTCTTTTATTGACAAATGAATACGAGAAATATATCAATTTCAAATTGTGAGTAAAGTGAGAATGAAACGGAAGTCGATTGCAGCGCAATCAAGTGGCTGAATTGACTTGAATTTCTCCTCTCTCTCTACTCCTGCCTGAACGAAGAACGTGTGCAGCCATATCAACAATCTGTGATTTAATCTTAACCAAAATACGTCATTTTCGTTCCTTTTCATAGATAGACATTACTTGAAAGTTGAGTTTTACCACTGGAAATTGATAATATTTGCTGAAAAATACCCGCAATTTTGAAGGTTAAACCCGTAATTATCATTCCTCCTGATCATTAACAAGTGGTTGAAAACAAAGCAAAAAGAAATTGAAAAAAAACTAATGCCAACTCAAATGTACCCAGTTATTTGAATGTTGTATCCATTATGTCAGGATAATACTTTCCACTGGATATTTATGTGTTGATAACGACTTTGTTCTCTGGAAATAGGATCATCGAAATTGCTGGTGGAAGAGAAGTATTTTCCCAGAGTAGAGGTAAAGTTGCTGCTAGAAAGCCTCGTTTCCTGACCTCATCAAAGTCCGTGCCTAATGATGATTCGCAGACAGATAATAAGTTGACCGTCAAGAAGAATAGTAAATCACCCAACCGGCAGAGTGTTTGGGAGCTTAGAAGCAGGTAATGTTAATATCAGAACGTCTTTCTAAATTTTGGCGTTAATTTTTTTTTTTGCAAATTTCCGTCATTGAGAATGAAGAGTCTAACGGAACAACCAATGAAACCTAGTAATTTAATTAAATCCGAAGAAATCAGTAAAATATTCATATTTTAATTCCATTCGCCAGTAATTGATGGAATTCTATTTAATTAAATTTCTTTTTATGAATCTATAGTAATTATGTACAATCGAAAAACTTTTTCAGTAATTGTGAACGAACCATTGAATGACGTAATGAATGAAAAATGTTTATGCAATGGACTTCATTTTCCAAATACAATACATTCAATTTAACGCATAAGATGTATTTAATTGGATTTATATATTAAACAATCACATTTCTTGAGACAACGATTAAAACAACATGAAAGCAACCTCTTGAAAACTGATGAAAATATCATTACATTTCGATATACTGTAGAAATAGTAGTTGCATAAAGAATAAAAAGATGTTATCGATTTCCATTATTATGAAATTCCACGAGTGAGAAATGCTCTAGTGAACTGAGTTTGTCATTATTTCTATTATTATGTGTACTATTTCACCAGGAATAAATGAAAAAAAAACACGGAATTACTAAATTAATGAAAGCATCTGAATTGAAACTGAAAAGCTGTAGGAATTTTGGCTCCGAATTTCATTGACCGATCCCCCAATGTTAAGATAAATTGCCAAAAGTAGGGGGCCAATTTCTACAAACTATAAATGTCCCAAAATTTTTTTACGTTCTCATATATATATACTAGAATATGAGTTACAAGAGCACTAAAACTGAGGCATAAAAAATGCATTGTTTTGCTCCACAAATTCAATGCATAAAATTCAGCGTACCTATTTGATATAATCTAATATTCACATTTCCCCTTACCCATAAATATCCTATGAATTTTAATTTAAAGGTGCGGCGAGGCACGAAGACAACGTTCAAATCGCGAAGTAACAGAGACAGTCTTCTCATCCGAAGTGCATTCAGTGCGACGTAACGCGACAAAATCCATTCTCGATTATGATTCACCAAAGGCTGCGCGAAGCAATCGTATTATAAACTATGACTCGGTTCTAAATAGTAATAATGTAGAGTACACTGTGCCGAAAAGTATTACCGATTTGGATTATGGGTTGCCCAAGAATTGTGTAGATTATCAGTCTAATCATACGACACCAGCCAGAAGTATGGCTATTGTCAGTGACGGTGAGGTCGTTGTATTCGACGACATCGACGACAATTGGCAGGGCTTGAGATTGGATTTGGGAACGACCAACACACAGCAGGTCAACAATACCTGTTTGAATTCGGAGCAGGAGGAAGGTCGGAGGATTTCATCGGAGCCCTTGGAATCCAGTGTTGGAAGCACTCCGAGTCCCACCTCAAATTATCCTAGGAATACTTCAGATTTTTTTAAGGTAAGTCATCATTTTCGTCTTGTATCCAGAAATCTACAAAAATCTAATCTCTCTATATAATAAGAAATATATGTGGAAATTCAGGTGACGCGTTTTCATGGGACGCTGAATTTCAGGGGAAACCCCTCCCGTAAAGGGTTAGATACGTGATAAGGGTTAGATATGAGATAAGGACCACTATAATATGAGACAAGGGTCATGGTAGCGAATTGGGGGGGGGGGGGGGAATCGGGGGGGGGGGGGAGGGAAGAGGGATTTGGTAAATAGGGGGGAGAGAAAAAGGGGTTAGGGGGTTGCTAGGCAATTGAGTGTCCCCTGAATTTCCAACCGAATTTCGAACATCCTTGGGCCATTGAGGGGGTCATTCTTGAATTTTTAAATCTCCTTATTTTTTTATTATCTAGAGAGATTTGACAGATTTATAAGTTTTACGTTAATCAATTTTACATATCTTGTTCTTATTTTCATTGTGAATTGAGGTTCCTCTTTAACCTCAAAGGGGGGGGGGGAGCCCCCTATTCAGTAGTCATGTTTAAATCAATTTTCCAATATTTTTATCATCAGCATTCGCTCTAGATAAATTTGTCATTACTGATTCAGTTTTCAATTGAAGCATTTGAATTATTGAATCCTTCAATTAATATTGAAATTATTGATTTTTTTACTCACGACCATAGCCATAATATTATAAATAGTCAGAATGGTTTTCGATCCATACTCTTATCACAATGAAAAACTAAATGTTTCTCTTGGCTGGTTTCGAAAAGGGACCGTCCTATGCAATTCTTATCTCCACGTGAGATGTAAAATATCTAAATAAGGTTTTTTACTTTTTTTGAAAAATCACTAATTCTGAGCATAAAATTGTTAATCCTTTTACTTTCATTACCATTGAGGCATCCCGTCCCTGTATCCATCTCACGTGCCTCATCCCAATTTGTTGCTCACTCCGAAATCAATTTCACGTATCGACTCGTTTCCGAGTCCTCTCGTTTACCGCCACCACAAATTCTCAATTCTGTTCAGTCTTATTCGCAATATAAAAAACTCTTTTACGTATCCCTTTAAAGTTCATACGCGTTTCGAGACCTTCCTCATCCCTGAAAAATTCAGACTTCCCAGAAAATGAGTAAACTCATTCGACACCCGGGAAATATTGAATTTTCTGCAAAGTTTTCCAACCCCTCGTCGAGATTCCCCCCCCCCCCTCTCCCTTTCTTCTCATCCAAAATTACTTCACTTCTCTTTTATTTACATCAGTAACCGTGCTCACAATTCTGGACTTTACATAACTGTTGCAGCTGCCAGCAAATGCATACGACACTCGTTAGCACCCTCATTTAAATTCAAAAACATAGCCTTTAAACTTAATGTATGCAAAAATGAAACTCACTTGCATTACACTCCAGTTATCTTCTCTAATATATCTACCCACTTTGCCAGGTAATAACACCAGCAAGTGACTGTGAAGCAAATTCACCATCACCAGAGCGTAATCACAAAGTTGCCCGAGTAATTGGTGAATTACCAATAGCCCAGTATTCCGGTAGTCCGCGTCGTTACGGTGTACGTGAAAATTCACGATTACCGAGTTTACTGTCATCACCATCGACGTATATGACACCTAGGCCAGGTTTTCCCCAGAGAATATTACCAACAACGCCAAATCAGAAGGACAAGGAGACTGATTATCTTTCAAATACGAATGACGATACGACTGAAATATTAGTGGAAACTTCGAGTCCTCCCAATGAAATAAGTAGTACTCTAGTGGTATCGCCAACAATAGAAGAGACACCAAAAACTGAGCCGCAATCGCAGACACCGGAGCCTGAAGAGGAGGAGGAGGAAGAGGAGGAGGAGGAGGACTTCCTCAAACCATCATTTCTCAGCTCTGATAATCTGTCTAGTCTCGTTACACCTGGTGGCAGTACTTTTGATTATCTTTACGAATTCTCGGAGACCCGTAAAGTTCTGGAGGAATTCTTCAAGTGTCCACCACCCAATGAGGAGAAGGAAAACAATGGAGAGACTTTTCCCTTTCAGGTAGATTCAATCAAATTTTCTGGAGCTGGGGGATTACCTCTTCTAAGGGTGTGATGGCCCTATTTTCAATTTTCTCCGTAATTATATCTTTTAAATATTTTTCGCAAATTATCATTTGCAATTGGTTGTGGTTGAAACCTAATTAATTCTATGATTTTTAATATTTTTCATGGATTTTTTTTCTTTGAGTACTCGATTTTACTTTCGGCAAAATCCATCATACGAAAATTGCAATTACTCGATATCTTCTGTTAGTTAACAAATTAATGTTGTTAAAAAATGAGAATTTTATGATACTCCTACATTTTCTTTTACAACTTCTATTGCTTGAAAAAAAAAGTGGTAAAACCCTCCTCAACTTCATCAATCGAGTTGTTAAGTTGAATTTTCTATTAAACTAAATTATTCCTCCTTTGTTCCCAAGGATCTTGACTACGAACTTCGACGGCAGGGGGGAAGTTCTTACGTTGGACAACGTCTAGCCAGTGGATTACCAAGTACTGAGGAGGTTATGGTGCACGAATCCCCTAAGAAGCAGAGATCTGATTATCCACAATCTGTAAGTTATCCTCCATTGCTCGAGAAACTTTGACAAAACGATGAGTTCAATTGCCTGGATAAATGGGATCCCTTTCCGTTTCAGACAACGGAGCATGAGAATAATTTTTTAGACCTCTCAGTGGGTACAGGTAGCAGTGGAGATCTCGGTGAAACTGAGGTTGGTCTCCAAGTTGGTCATTCGCGTAATTTTACCCTGAGTCCAGAAACAACAGATTGTGACAGCAATTGTGGGGATTTGGATAGTGAAATGTCCCTGATGATGATGGACAATGAATTGTTACCAGCCAGTGGCCTGCTGGGCTCGGTTGGAGATCTCGGTAATAATTCCGACTCACTGAGAATATATACGAGCATGCCAGTGCTGGAGGATGGCCTGTCCAGTGGACATGCCAGTGATACTGATAATAATAATCCCACAGTTATGCTTATGAAGAGACAGATCAATGAAATAGAGAAGGAAATCATTCAGAGAACGAGAAATGATATTATGGGAGGTGACATGGAGACTGGAAAGGACAGCAGTCTCAATCTTACAAAAGACATACTTCAGACACTTAAAGCAACGTCACCAGATTTATTTATAGCACAGAAAGAAAATTCTTACGAGACGAGTGAACTCCATCTTGACGGTCTGGATCCATTAGGGACACCACCGCCACCGGCACCTCAGGGCAGGCAGACAATGAACCTTGAGATTGGGGGAGAAGTGGAGGCTGCCATTAAGGATATTAGAATGGCACTGCAAAAGACCAAGACATTGCCCGTTAAATCACCCTCGGAGGAACCAGCTGAGCCCAATGTCTCGCCTATATGGATTCCAAGGTAATGATTTTAAATCACGGACGTTTTTTATTTTCCTCTTTATGTGACTGGTTGAGTAGCATATGAAGTTGCTTTTATTTCCACTCTTTTTTACTCTTTCGGGCTTCGAAGTCAGTTTCATCGGTTTCCGTCGATTTCTCCGAAGATTTCTTGGGGTTATCCCTGTGACCATCTAGTACATTTTTTTTCGTAAAGTGCAATCTTTGGTCTTTGCAATGAGTTGTGCCTTCTGGAAAAAAAAAAAATTCTGTAGGCAGTTGATTAGAATTGTTTAGGAGAATCGGTTGCATCCAATTCATGGGGAGAGAATTAAAAACAAATTATTCTCTTTTATGTGTCTGATTGAGTAGCCTATGAAGTTATTTTTATTTTTCCTTCCTTTTTATCCCTTCGAACATTGAAAAAAATGTATTGCATTAAAGGCATTGGTCTTTTGGAAAACTACTTATTCACTTATTCGATTTAAATATCTGGTATACATATTCTTAAAATGCAATTATTCTTTTTCGTGAAGAGTCGAGATTGTTAGGATGATTGAATTGAAATTCCATAGACAGTTGATTTAAATTTTCTAGGAGAATGGGCTAAATTCGGGGCATAGCAGCATATTTTCATTTTTTTTTGTAGGAAGGGTTGAGTGGGATTTCAACTTATTTTTATTTGCCCTACCCTTTGCGTTTACCCTATCGAACACAGAGTAAATTTCTATTCATTGACGGTGCCCTGGTGTTATTCCTTTGAACACTTACTTTTGCACTTATTTTATTCAACTACGAGATTTAATCTTCAAAAATCTAACTAAGTTTTAGTATGTTGGATGGCAGGCGGAGGATGTGCACAGAGAGTAATAGCGAGGACTCCGAAGCTCGCAGAGGTGAGGATGAGAATGAGGTTGAGGTGGAGGAAGTTGTTGACGAAGAGGAAGCAGATACTGATCTTGAGACTGACAGACTTCTCGGGCAACAGAGAACCGATGATCAGGGATTCTACGATGACAAGGTATGTTGGATCCACTTAGAGAAGACAACTAACGACTCATTACTTTTTTTTTAACTAAATTCTTTTGGTGATTGGGTGCACATACTTTTCCCTCGTAACACGCACGTAGTTTCGTGCCAGTGATTTTGCAGTCTAACACAGGATTAATAATTTTTCTGGTCATTTGATGTTGATGCAGGGGTGGCGGAAGCCTAAAACTAGGACAATGCTACCATCAATGAGTACGAAAGTCGTAACACCAAAGCAAACCCCACCAAAAACCTTGAGTGTAGCTCCATTAGAGGCTTTAACTCCACCTGAACCCCTGCCCTCAACCTCATCCTCAATGTCTCCCCCACCCATTGTAACGGTTATTCAATCGCCCTCAAATGAGCGTGACACATCACCCACGAAAATAACGACGAGTCCCCAGAAGACCCCGGTTAAAAATTCTCCCTCGCCCACCCAGAGCCTCAAGGAGTCCAGCGGAAAGGTGAAAAAGGTGCCCAGAACGTTTGCACTTTCCAATTTTAATTAGATCTTTTTTTTTTCCTTCTTCTACATGAATGTTTAAAATTCTTTTCTCATTTCACTGAAAATTATTTCTCAACTAGCTTAGTTTCGACTTCGGCTTATGTTTGGTATGTCTTGGTGAGGAATACGTACAGAGGAATCTTGGTATAAGTGTAAAAGGTGATTTTTGATGGACACTTGAGATTTTGTTCTCTCAGGATAATCAACACCTATTTCCCTTGTAATTCTTTTTTTAGATTTGTCATAATGTAATGACTGAATGGCTCCGTAAAAGTATATTGTTTTTCCTTGTATTATTGTTTATTGATTCACGCAGTTTCGTAACTGTCAACCTATTTTTCTAGATTTTTTTCTACCTTCCTATGGAAATATATTTACTTAGTTTCCTTGAAATTAATTTTCCTTGAATAATTGAGTGAAAATTTGCAATTTCCATTCTTACAAGCGGAAATTGAACTCAGGCTCAATTTATTTGTGATGAGTTTCCCTCACGTTTCTTCGTTAAAAATTTATAATTGAGGATTCATCAAAATTATAAAGAAAAATTGAGACTAAGAAGTTCTCAATCGAAGATATTTGAAAAATTCCATGTTTATAAGGAGAAACGGTTTCAGAATATATACAAGTATTTTTCATCAAGACACATCGATCTATTTCACCATAATTTACTGCTTCGAGTTCGAAGGAACTTATGCATCTGAAGTACTTCAAGAGCCTTACCTAAAATATTTATTTAAAAAACTGAAGACGAGTATTCTATTCTCTCTACCAATTCTCTGCACAATCCTCTGCATGAGACTCACTATATCCTCTTCAACGAATATTTTTAAAATATCTGCACGTGGCATATTTTCCATTCCTAAGCATTTTCTACTCCAGTCATTAACGATCAATGAAAAATTATCAATTTCCTATTTATTCCAGGATAAAGATGGGAAGAAAAAGAGTAGGAACAAAGAAGGTAATTTCTTGACGTTTCAATTTCACTAGTGCATGATGTTTCCCAATCGATTACCTTCAAACTGTAACACAAACTAATCTTTTCGTTTTTAATTCCCCCAAAATAATGCCGACGCCTTTGGATGTTTTATCTGAATCGCCATAACTACTGGTGAGTGACGCAGACCAATAATTCACATTAAAAATTATCTGATCTATAAAACCCAAGAATCGTACAAAACGGTGGACAACCAAGGACACTCGACAGGAGTTTATTTCCACTTTCAGTTATGCTCTTAGTCTCACGTGATTTTTCGATTTTCTTAGCACCGATCAAATCGGCAACTCTCGATCTCAATCGACCACTGTCTGTTTCTCAAGCATAACATCAATCACTTATCCTCATTCCTGACGTCACAAATTACTCATGTTGAGAATGAAAAAAAAAATCCCACTAACAAAATACCACATTCATGCTTAAATTAATACCACTCATTAAGCCGAAATGCATTGAAAACTCGCCCCCCCCCCCCCTCGAGTAACATCATTCCCGCTTTTATTTGGCTTCTAAACTCAATGAATTGATTACAATAGCTCTCCCATTGTGTTGTGTCAATAGCCACGAGGATAGGAATTGACGGTTTTATCAACTCCTCATCATAAAGCGATTAGTTTCGAAACAGATACGAAAGTTTAGACAGTTAACGCTCAGTATCTTCCACATACCACCGATAACACCAATTTTCCTTTCAATGTATCTTCAAGTCTTTATTGAAAACGTTTCATGATGAATGACGTGGAGTGTATCAGTGAAATTTCGAATTTTGAACACCCGATTAAACTCTTTCGCGCATCCACTGACTACGTCATAACATTTGGAACATTGAGCAAAGATGTCAGTGAGTTTGAGGGTAAAACACGTGTGTCTGTACCACTTGCAGGACTATTGGACGATCCATCAGTGCTTATTGAGGGAGTTCTCTTTAGGGCGAGGTATCTCGGCTCAACGCAACTCGTCTGCGAAGGACAGCCAACCAAGTCCACCAGAATGTGCCAGGCTGAGGAGGCTGTCTCCAGGATAAAGGTATGACACTCTCAACAGGAAAATTTTTTTATCGCAGAATAATGTACTCAATATCGGTGGGGAAAATGTATAATCATTGGTAATAATTTCTGACTCTCAGTGGGATATCTGTAGCTAATATGAATCGAGGCAAAATTTTCAGTCGATGGATAAGATAGTAGTTTGTATCTCCGTATTATTCATTTTATGTTCATCTCATGGATAACACATTCAGTCAGGATTAACTCGCTGAATCTTAAATTATTGTTGTATATATTATAGATTTTATTTTTTGTTATCGCGAATGGTTATTTACGATGGGTGAAATTGGGTTTGAAGGGAAGAGCATAAAACGTGGCATGCTACGAATGCTTCTATAACTATTTACATTTCTATGTTTAATCATGATAAAGTATTTACTAGTTTGAGTTAGGGGTGCTTTCGGCAAATTTTGGTAGGGTTTTGTAATTTCTACATTTTGTTTTTACTGAGGCCTTTCATGTGGTTTTATTATCATCACAAAGACTTAACGTTTTTTCAATCGAACTAATTATTATGCTTATCCCAACAAAGCTCTTTTTTTAATCATTGACGGAGTTTTTTTGTTTCCTCAATTGTTCCAAGAATTTTGTGTTCCTTCAAAGTAGCTATCCTGAAACATTAAAAACCCAGAGAAGATCCTCATTTCTATCTATCCGAAGAATATTTTTTGTCAGTTGGATTTTAAAACATTTTCTAGTTGTTAAATTTTGTTTTCATGTGAAAATTTTTTCTGCCTCGTATAACAATTAAATGTTTACATGTTTTACATATTTACAGAATAAATGAGATGATTAACGAATTGGAACAAAAAATTATCTCTGAGAAAATAAAGTTGAATGTAAAAATTAGGTCTCGTTGATGGCCTTGAAACCACATGCGAAATCTCAACAAAATCAAAATTCTGAAGGTACAAAGGCGTCCCAATAATTGCCAAAAATGCCCATAGAAATTTGTTGATGGAAGATAATATGGAGTGGATAGTGTTTTCGAATCCGAATCCAATTGATATTTATTTTATTGTAGCAATTATAAAGTTCTTCGTGGTGGGTTTTCTCCCAATTAGCAAGAACTTTTTAATTGAAATTAAAGTGATTTGGACAGTGTTTAGAGGAGATGCATCATCTCAGTGTTTTAGTTCATTAATTGGAAAGCTCCTTGATCATTTTTCCTAGATTAAGATTAACTCAATTAGTTTCATTGACTAGTGCATTAGCTGAAGTTTCAGAATAATGAGACAATACGGAGCCACGCTGAGTGAATAATTAACTAATTTGAAGTCTAAACGCTGGCTCATTTGTGATTATCATGGAGTTATTTCGTCAACGGATATACAATCATTAATTTTGTGGGATGGCCGTTATGCAAAAGGCCTGAATGTTTCAGTGTAGCGACCCCCTTCCTCACATCACGAAAAAAAAATATATATATATTAAACACCACCCGACCACACCGAACACTGTCATCTTCTCAGTGTAACTTTGTTATTAATCATTTTAATATCATTTGAGTTATGTGTCTGTTGTATGTTTCGCTCGTTTGACATGATTACTGTTAATTGCTACTGGAAAGTCGTCTGCTTGTCAGTTTATAAGTTAGGCTTCTTCTCGTAGTTTATTTGAGATCATTGGAAGTTATCACCCAGCTTTGGAATACGCACATACACATTTTCTTTTGCTGATCTCGTTACTTTGAATTTGAGAGAGATTAGGTAGGCATGAGAGACAGAAGTTTGAGAAAGGCCAAGTTTGAATGTTCACTTTGATTTTTTTTTCATTTTTGCTTTGAATGATGAAGTAAATTTGAGAAGTGATTTGGTAGCTTTGGTGCAGCATTGTCGTTCCGGTTTCAATTTAATTTGCATTGTGCCAGGAGTTGTTTAATATTAATCATCAAGTATTGGTTGAGAAAGCCACATTTTCCAAATATTAATGTTAACGTGGAATAATGAAAACTATTGCAAGGAATCAATACATCCCATTCAGCTTATTTTTTCATCGCAATGATGAATGTAAGCAAAACAAATTGAGAACCTTTTGCTCGATTTTGTTCCTTTAATGACAGACTAAAATCAATAATTGGAAAAGGTCCGATTGTGAAAAAACAACGTCCAAGCTTGCACTCTACCTCCCCCCTCCCATGAAAGTTTTTCTGAATCTCGAAATGTGTGTCACCTCCCAGAACAAAAAAAAACATTTGTTCGTGAATGTGTCTTTGATTGCTTCTCGTTGAACTCCAGTGGCAATCAAAGACTTTTTTTTTCATCCCCTTTGAATAACACTTGGACATTAAATTAGGAAATCTGAGTAACAATATCACCAACTAGTCTGAATTCATTTCCTTCATTCAGTAGTTGAGTCTGAATAGAAACCCGATGAATAATTTCTTCGCATTTGTAAAAGAGTGACTCAGATTCCTAAGGGAATAGTTTTTTTTATAAAAATCCATGGAAAAAGATGACAAGAGCATTAGCTAATTGGCTCCCTTCTTTGGTGGTTTGCTATTGGCATTGTTGACAACTAGCCGAGCCTTTCTGTTTGTTTGTTCTGTTTGGCCCTTCGCGTGATATCAACGACTCATACATCAACAATTGACGATTGACAATAACGATGAAGGATGAGCCAGTCCAAATGCAGTCAACTCTATTAAACTATGGTCCAGGCCAGCATGGCTATGGGCGCTGCAGTGTTGCATCACAAGGAAGCATTGAAGATGAAGATTGTGACTCGAGTGAGGAGCTCATAGGAAGTGTCGCCGGTGGGGTACAGCCAGAACAACAACATACGTTGGACAACCAAAAGGAGACAAATAAACTGGCTGTCCCAATCGGCGGCCAACAGCATGGTCCTACCACCGTTTTCAGGCTACATTTTCTCGGTTCGGTCGAGGTGGAAGAGGAAGGGGGAAGAAAACGGCGTAAACGCCTTAAGAAGCACATGGTCGAGGAGGCTGTCACTAAAATCAAGGTCCGCTCCTCACTGCCCTTTTAAGAACAAAAAAAAACTCTGAATGTTTGAGAGAATTAATGAATTTTTTCAATGGCAGGAAAATTTTTCAACTCTCTTCCGACAATTGATATTTATTTTACACTGTCGTGGCTTCGAGTCTCGTCTTTTTCTCTCCTTTTTTCCAAATGCTTGTTTGAATCGTTATTCTTTGATTTTTGTCATTGATCATTGGGTTCTGCATGCTTTTCAATTATTCTATCGATGATTTATCGTTTATAACCATCTCATTCTTGTTTTATTATGCTGCAAACCGAGTTCAATCGCTATACAGTGGCCTCAGAGTTGGTTTAATAATTATAGGTTTGGGATATTTCACATCAAATGAGTCATCTCCTGGATCTCAATTTCTGGTAAATTTACATTTTTAATCTCAATTTTTTTTAGAAATTCTCGCAAGTTGATCTCGCGGAGATATAATTTCTATGCTAATTATGTCAAGATATATTTTTCGCCTATTATTTATTGTTTGACAACTTTGATGCTTAATAAGTTTAAATGTTGACAAAAAGAATTGTCAATGTTAAATTTGTTGAATTTTGTTGAATTTTTAAAAGGATGAGGACCAGGAGTTAACTCGTGTGGTGTGGAATACATCATTCAGAATTATCTGATTATTTACCCCGGTTTGATGAAAACTTTTTATTACTGCATCCTCACTACGCTTTGGTGTTGTAAATGAATGCTGTTCCATGATTAATTCAATTGATTAAAGTTTTCTGCATTAAGGATTTTCCTGAATTGACGCCACGGCCGCTTCATTCGAGTTCAAACATAAAAAAATGAGTGTTTTTTTTTTTGAGTGGTTGGATTTCATCCACCCCCGACAAACCCCTCGATTCTGTGCCGATAGAAAACGGTTTGCAGCACGGAGAAAAAATTATCCTCGTTTAATGGAATCCCTGATTGAAAGTTCACTAATTGAATGTACAAATAACGACTCCAAAAATTAAGAATAAAAAAATGATCATAATTTTTCCTCGACGAATATCATCACCACGCACTACTCATAAGTTTCGTTATGTTAATGATAATTAATTTGATTAATTTACGACTGATTTCATCATTAACTCATAATTCCTCTGATCTCATAAACGAACTAGTTAATAAAAAGGTCGATCTAATAAACCCACTGAAGCTCCGTACTAACTCATAACTCGCTTACATGCTGCTTCTATTGACTTAGGCACTGGTGAGTAACTGGAACAATTTTATAATGTGTCTAGGATAGAAAATAAAATGAGTCTTTCTCTTGATTGAAATAATTTCAGGCACCAGACGGTGAGTCTCAGCCAAGCACTGAGGTAGATCTCTTCATATCGACTGAAAAAATCATGGTTCTGAACACTGATCTCAAGGAAATTATGATGGACCATGCACTGAGGACAATATCATACATAGCAGACATAGGTGATCTCGTTGTTCTCATGGCACGCCGCCGATTTGTCCCCCATGAAATGGAGGAGGCACCGAAGATAAATCGAACACCAAAGATGATATGCCATGTATTTGAGAGTGAAGAGGCACAGTTTATTGCGCAGAGCATTGGACAGGCATTTCAAGTAGCTTATATGGAGTTTCTCAAAGCCAATGGAATAGAGGATCACAGTTTTGTTAAGGAAATGGACTACCAGGAGGTGCTCAACTCGCAGGAGATATTTGGCGATGAGCTCCAGATGTTCGCGAAGAAGGAGATGCAGAAGGAAGTTGTGGTACCTAAAGCTAAAGGCGAAATACTGGGAGTGGTTATCGTCGAGTCCGGCTGGGGTTCAATGCTACCAACAGTTGTTATTGCCAATTTAGCACCTGCTGGAGCTGCTGCCCGATGCGGTCAACTCAATATTGGCGATCAGATCATAGCCATTAATGGTGTTTCTCTAGTTGGCCTGCCTCTCTCCACGTGCCAGACTTATATTAAAAATTCTAAGAATCAGACAGTTGTTAAACTCACTGTTGTCCCTTGTGCACCAGTGGTTGAAGTCAAGATAAAGAGGCCGGACACCAAGTATCAGCTTGGTTTTAGTGTACAGAATGGTGTCATATGTAGTTTGTTGAGGGGAGGTATTGCTGAGAGGGGTGGGGTACGGGTCGGTCACAGAATTATCGAGATCAACAATCAGAGTGTCGTGGCTGTACCCCATGAGAAGATTGTGAATCTCCTGGCTACATCAGTTGGCGAGGTGAGAAATCGATAATTTCAGTCGTTAGGGAGGAGGCCAAGTCATTATAAGAGTTCCATTTCATGGTTTAAATACGTTCTACGTTTTTATAGACAGATTCACAACACTTTAGAGAAAAGGCGAAACACTTTTATAAATGACAACATAATGATTTGTCGCTGGGTTATTTCAAATTCAATTTTATAAAATTTTGTTAATATTCTGATTTCAGATCCTCATGAAAACAATGCCGACGTCAATGTTCAGGTTATTGACGGGTCAAGAATCCCCAGTGTACATATAAAACAAAAAAAAGACAGCAACAAATAGAATAAAAACCAAAACAAACATATTAACGGAGTAAATAGTCAGTAATCTGGCGATTTAACGTAGTGAACAGACAATACAATCCGCCATCCACTACTATATCCACTCCTTCCCGAAGGAAAAAGGTTTGTTCCAAATGATAATTATTCGCGTGACCCTAAACCTTACGAAGTAATACAAAAAGAGATGATGAGGTGGAAACGTTAACTAAGTATTTAATCTGAAGCATAATTTATATAATGATTATCATAGAAAAAGTCTATCTATAAATATATAAATATGAAATATAAATACAATATAAATACATTTTATCACGACGTAAATGGGATTTTCTATGGCAGTTTTTTGGAATATCTGGAGGAATAAACATTTACTGTTGAATCGGTAGGCTTGTGACGCTAGTTTTTAAATGTAAATTAGGGTTAATGCTCAGTTTGGCTCAATTTCAACAATTAAGAGTGCTTTGCAAAGATATTTATTACTCAACTGCAAAGGCGAGTACAATTGAGAGATTTAAAGCACTTAAACTGCTATAGGAATTCACATTGATGAATGAATAATGAATACGCCAAGGAAGATGATAGATAAATTCAATGCACACTATTATAAATAGCACAAACAAGCTCATTTCAAGTTATGGAGCAGGGCTAAGAGATAATATAACAAATGAAATCTTGTATATTACGTATTTAATGACAAATTATGTAGTCCAAGTATTTCTAAACAGAATGACTCTATTCCCAATCCTCGATAAATCGATGAGAGACAAATCTATACATTCCTTTACCCTATATAAACTAAGGAAGTTTGCTTGATGATAGGGATGAAATTTGTGGTGCCCAAGTCTGTTGATTTTTACGGAGAAGAAAAACAGATGAATTCGTATTAAAATACATATTGTGTATTTAATCTGTCATTTTCGAATTTTTATGGCTCATGACAAATAACGTGATATTTAGAGGGGCATGCCATAAATGATGATAAACCACAAGAATATTAAACCGAAAACGTACATCTCTATCCTAAAAATGTGTTCTTACCTACTCTTCATTTTATTGCCATTGAGCTTCCACTTCACTCGAAAGCTCGTAATATTTAATCATGGAATACTTATCAATTGTAGGGAGAGTCATAAATTGGCGAGACGTATTTTTTTTTGCATCCAATGGGTACTCGACAGACTGAAATATTGAGCAGAGACAGTCGAATTCGATTCGATGGCACTCCTCTGTATCTGGTGGTGCTCTTTTCGATAAATGATGCTCATGAGATCGAAATCATCATCTTAATTGAAAAAGGGAATATCAAAGCTTCATTTGAACAAATTATTCTCAGTAAACTGATTGATGCAAGGATTGTTGGTTGAGAGAAATGACGGAAGGAATAATGTAGGCATTTTTCATTCATATCCTCGGTGAGAATTGGAATAGATCAGATTATGTAATATGGGATCAAACAAGATGTTATATAGTGGGTGGCTAACAAGTTCAAAAAACTTATCTAGTCATTAAAGCGTAAGGAGAAAAGTATATTATAGTTTTCAATTTAAAATAATGGATGAGGTACACGGAAAAAATGAGAATACTCGACTGCATTAGCCACCCCGACTGAACTTCTGAGAATGATTTATGAGCTTTTGTTGTTAACATTGAATCTACGATGCCATGGGAGGGAGTAGAAGTGGAAAAATTATGAAGCTTCGCTGTATTATTGAGTGCATCGAGACCTGCTTGACGATTTAATGCTAGCCGATCTATAATATTCACTCTTCTCAATGTCACGATATTATGATTTAATGGCTTAAATCATCCTCTCGAATCCCTTAACTTGTGAGAGCCAAGTCACCATCATCCGATTTTGGTCTTTAATGTCACAAAATTTAAATTTGTAGATAATGAGTACCTTCTCTTTTTCAATTTGTTCCCGATGATTCTTTTCTTTTTCAAGTAATGAGTAAGATGAGAATATAATAATGATGCGAATATATATGTCTAGAAGAAAGAGTAAATCATTTTTTTACGACATCATGTTGATATGTGGCGGATGAATATTGTTGTTAGTCAGTTTTAAAGGGGATAGTCGTCAAATTTGACGGGAAATTGAAACAAATGGAAAAAGGACATTTTTACTTTGCACTTTTAAAGTGTACAAAGTGAGTACAGACAATCGAATTGTCCTGAAATTAATCCACTATTTGAATTCAATGATTTTTACTGAACCCTCGCCTTTAATTAAAAATTGATTGGATTCGATTCAAAAGTATTATATGTATAAGGATAATTATTTGATTCAAATTTTCAGCTGTACTTCTGTTGATTGTAAGCTTGTGACCGTTGAAGGATAATTTGGAGACAGTCCGATCATTTCTATTCACTTTACACTGTTTTTTAAAAGCAAAACCAGGTTTAGAAATTCTCTGGCATTTCGTAATGCCAGAGATGGCCTTAAGTAATTGATAATTTTTTTTTTTATTATTCACCGTAGGTAAATTTTTAATTACCGGATATTCAGATTTTCGTAGTTTCAATTTCTCCTTTAAACAACTACCAGCCTCTAATATTCGTCACTCCATCTTAGAAGAGGAAAAATAAATAATCGTCGGCTGTTAATAATTGCTAGGGACAGAGATTAAGACATGGAGGATATAATATGGAATATGTAACATTGATGAGAAACTGAACTTGTACTGTATTTGAACTAATTATGTGTAAAATGTGTCTAGAGGCATGTTTTGTTGATTTTTTTATTTCAAAAAAGCTAATGGGAATTGCGAGCTGAGGATGTCTGGCGGTGACTCGAGGAGTGACTTGAAATAAATTGAACGTTATAAATAATTGAAAAGGACAAAAGATGATATAAATTAAGAAATTAATCCTATTATGATGCTAGAGCTTGCGCGCTGTAGCTTGGGGGTCGTGAAAGGCACGCTGAAAAAAAAAGTGAACTATAATTGATAAAAAAAAAAATATATTTAAAAAAATCATCACGACTATCTTTATCAATGTTTGTGAGTGGTATATAATGTAAGTTAAATTATCAGTGAGCTATTGAATGTGTATATGGTAATAACTATTATACTAGTCCACACAAAGATAACAATAAACTGTAATTTTGAATTCAAAAAAATCCCACTTTGTTTTTCTGTCAACGTTATTTATTATCTCATCCTTTATTTTGGTGCTATTCGATTGAGTATGCGGAAGGATTTTTCATCGGAGATGAATTTTACTGGATTTGCGAAAGAAAAGCCACCAGGATTTACTCTAATACAAATTGATCTACTACAAATGACATTTATTATGTTTTGTTAAATACTTTTTTCAATTTTTTTTTTCTTCATCTTTGTATAAATACAACGTCGTACCAGGCGTTCTCATAACTGCTAATCTCAAAAGAAAAATCTCATCCTTTGAATAACAATTCACTTGGTAACTGTCGAATTGATATTTTATTGATCTGAGATATTTGAACTTTACTTTTAAAATAATAATTTAAAAATATATATATGTATATCTATCAAAAGCTGCTGTTATATTTATCATCTATGTACAATCCGAAGAGTGAATGACAATGAATTGAGTGTTGGGCTTGGGAAAGCAAATCCCAGTTGACCCGAAGGAAAAATCAAATGAGTAGAATAAATGAGGAAATTGAACAGAAAGTCACATTGGTATTGAATTTTGCTTTTTTTGTTCTCTGTAATTTTTGGGTACATTGATAAGCACATTTGAATGTTTTTTTTTACATCCTTAATACTGTACACCATATGGGATTCGTTTCCAATGGACCAAACGAGTTGAGTGATAGGATTATTTCGATATTTTGTTCTTCTGATGTTTTAGTTAGTCATGCGAGGGGCAATAGGCACCTGATTGCACAGCACATTAGGGCCAATTAATTCATCACCATCTGATTAATTATCTACATTTGAGAATTCACTGGGAGACAATAAAATTGAATGAAATTATTTCAGTGGAATTTGTCAAATTACCTTTATCTCATAAATCTAAACTCATTTCATGAAATCACTTTGAGTTAACTACACGTACCCGCGATACGTATTTTCAATGGAACTAGGTAAATAAATTCAATAAGTTTTCACTTTTATATTTTATCCACAAGATACTCTGCATCTTCTCATTTCTAGGACTATGATTTTACTGAACAAATTAATTTTTAGCATTTATCTTTCATTTTTTTTAACGGTGCAAAATATTTTAAACTCCCAGGCACATGTAAAAAATACAGACCCAAATATTATCAATTTTTATGTTGTTTTCTTTTCATTATTTTTCTTTTGTCTTTAAATTTTTTACAAAAAACGGTGTTTTATTATTATTCTTGTTATTTTATTATTTGCATAGCAAAATTGTGGACACGAGTGTTGTATGAAACGTCGCCAAGTGTGCCAGGAGGATTATAATTCGAAGTGTCTGAGTGGACTGGGCAACGCATTAGCTGACTTATGAACCTCGGCTGAGATCAGTTGTCCATAGCGTATCTACGAGTCCATTCTTTGGCATTCCGTATCGCCTCGCTCTCATTTACTTTCCACAATTCAGCGACATCATTCGCCAATGGATCATCGGGATTTGGAGCACTCAGGAGTGCTTGTATGGATAGCAATACCGTTCTTATTTGAAGCGCTGGACTCCATTTGTCTTTGAGAATATCCAGACAGATTCTTCCGAGTCTACACATTTAATAATATTTTGTTCCAATTAGAAGATGAAGGCTAAAAGGAATCATTGGAATTTTGCATGGAAAAAGGATGATGAAATACGGAAATTGAATCAAAAATATTGGATATGTATTTTTTTTTGTCGTTGGCAAAAAATTCATAATCAATAAGGTGTGGCCAATGGATGAAATGTTCAACTTATGACGTTTGCAATCGTCTATAATTTATTAATTTGTCATTAGTTTTGCAAATATAAAAATATGTATCCTGCATTTTTTATGCAATTTTCATATGTAATTGTAAAACAATGTTCATGCAAACTGATAATTCATAGAAAAAACGTGTGCTTTCCCTAAATAATTCTTTGGAATTTCTGTTGAATAATTTTATTCGTTTTTTGCCCTAATTCCATTGGATATTCTATCAGATAGGTCAATTGACATGTTTTGGAATGCATTTTCCAAGTTTTCTTTTTTTCAAATTTTGTTACACGCAACAGAAAATACTGAATAAGAAAATTTAATGGAAAAAATGACAACGGAAAAATTCCAACAAAAATAGAAATTAATTTTTTTTATTCTTTTTTGTTATTATTTCAAATTTGTAACATTTAAACGTGCCTAACGTGTTTTTTTTCGTTGGAACTGTTGGAAAACAAAACATAATATCTCAATTACCTGTCAATATTAGGATGATAGATCTTCGTGATAAATCTAACTTTTGGTGCTGACATTGGATAATCTTCAGGTAGAAACAATTCGAGCTTAAACAATCCACCCTCGAACGGTGAGTCCTCGGGTCCGGTCACGATAACGTGAAAATATCTAGCATTTGTTTCATCTGGTACAGCACTGATACCAGGTACAGGCTCTTGCATCAGTCTCTGTGTTTCTTTGATAATTCGCCTTGGCAACGCAGCCATTATTTCATTGAGCCCTACAAAACGAAATCCTCCAAATGACTTTCACAAAAACAACTCCGCAAAATCAAACATCAAAAAACAATCCACAGTCACCCCACGATCTCAACTCGAAACCTTAACCAACATCCTGACGGTCACTGCCACTTTACGGTTCATTCAACCACTGACATTGACAGGCCGCCCAGAACAAAGAAACAAATGGAGCAAAAAAGGGCTACAGGCCACCGATGGAAAAAAGGAAAAGCCACCACGAGAAAAATAAATCGTCCAAGAAACAATGAAGTGTGAGGGGGGAGGGGGTACGACCTCACCACGAAATGAGTAAAATAATCTCTAATTCCTCATAAGTATTCCCTTCAAATGAATCAATACGAACTAATGGTCTCATGAAACCCTTGAGTTTCCAAAAAAAAACTTGGCACTCCGTTGAAAAACAACGGAGTAGATTTTTTTCCGGCATTCGTACGTCAATTTTTGACAAACAAAGAGAAAAAAAAGTGACTATTATTGGAATGAACAAGAACGCTGAACAGTGCACCCAAAAGTCTCTCGGTTATACCCGGGAACTAATTAGTCGAGAATTTTGTGTTAATAAATTGCCGTAACCCCGCAAATGTTGATGAATACAACTATAAAGTGTCTCAATGGTGTACGTACGTGTCTATATAACCGATAAATAAATGCCCCGCGTCGAAGGAAACCCGGGTAACGTCTTGGCACTGCACTATCGCGTACTCTGAGAGTATTGTATCGTTGTCCGTCTTCCTTCTCACTTCTAGAAACCTCCAAGTCGACGGTTTTCAGGCTCTAATGCGTCTCCAATGAACGATTTAATACAAATGAAAAGGAATAATAACGACCACTGTCTCGTGGACTTCCTCGACGGCCTCCCAGAGAATGCAATTGATTTTTTTGCAGGGCAGCCTTAGCAGTCGGGGAAATTTTTTGATAAATCGTGTAATCTAATTTTGATGTATAAAATGTGAACGTCGGGATCGAGTCGCCGCACGACTCATCCTCTCGGGGGCGCTGCGAAATCATCTGTCTCTCTCTCTCCCTTTCCATGATAATTTTAGGTAGATTCTCCGGAATAATTATCACTCTTTCATTTCGATTACCGATTACTGTCTTCACATTGATAGATCAATGATATTCTTGATCCTGTAAGCTACAGGTGTTCTAGTACTCTTGGGTCTTTTTTTTAGTTAACGATGCTTTCTGTGTGAGAAAGAAAGAGAGAGCAGGACTCCCAATGTTACCAACTATCTACGATTTCATTTCATTTCAAACAAGTAAGAGCCCTTGGTATGTCCTGTGTCCTGTCGATGTAACTAGGAGGACAATGGCGCCCCCTAAGTAATTTAAGCGCCAAAGTTAGAAAACGAGGATCCGTTAGCCGCTAAACCTCTGATGAGGACTCCATCGAAGATGACTCGTTCAATTCCACGATATTCAGATGAAAGGGTTTACTTTTGAAATAATCCAACCACTTCATTGTTGAGTCGAGCTGAGTTAGCCATCTGCGCTGAATAGAGCGCCAAGATAGCTCACGCGGAAAACTGCTCCATGGGCGCTCACTAATTTTTTTTGTATTTTATGGATTATCAAATACAAAAATTTGTGGAATTATTATCATATAATATGTCTAGAAAATTTGTAGGGGTTAATATCTTCAAGTGCAATCAATATTGTAAAATGAGAAGGAGTATTGTAAAATTGAAAGGAAGCGTCTAGCCGTACCTGATGACACCGAGATGGCGACGCGCCGGTGCGGGCTCAACAAAGACAAGTTGTTACTGAATATAATAATTATAAAATAACTCGATAATGTCTGCGACTTGCTAATACTGATAGATTTTCAAGTAGGGGTAAATGATTATATTTTTTGGTAGTTACAGTACCCCACTGAGGGAGGCGTTAGTTGGGGCCTCCCTTGATTCCCAACAGAAAAAAAAAATTATTGTCGCTTCATCCCTCTGAAAAATTACTTCATTCGATTTTCGTAGAATTTGCCTATAGTAATTTGAGTTTTTTCCTTTCAATACGTTCCTCATAATTCCACATAAAAAGGAGGAGAATCGATTTGAATATGAAA
>JAPYZN010001012.1:0-30860 GCA_030522865.1 Psyttalia lounsburyi
AGAGTAATCAAATCTCTAACTCACGTCATCCGCCATTATTCATATTATTTTATTAAATAATCCATAATCGACGTATTGGTCGATCCCAATACGTCACAAAACCTACAAGTTAGAAAATCAAAAGGAGAGAGGAGAATATTTACAAGACGAAAAAAACAAGTTGTTTTATTTAAGGAGAGAGGAGAATATTTAATGGGAATGGGTAGATTCAATAATTGAATCGCAAATACGGCTGCATTTGATCTGCAAAGTTAGAAGGAATACTCCAAGGAAGGACATTACGAACCTTCGTGACATTTATAAATTCATTTCAAGATCAAAATCTCCATTGCAGCCAATTTGTATCCAAACAAAAGTCGATATTTTGATTGATCTAGTAGATCAATCAAGCCTTCTGAGATGAGTATTAAAACCAAAAATTGAAATCCGTACAGTTACATTTAAAATATTTGGGAAAAACAAAATTTAACGAAGTTACTATATCTCAGGAACTATTGGACCGATCGGGGTCAAACGGGGCGTCGACGTGAGTTAAAATTTCAGATTTTTAGTGACCAATTTCACCGTATTTATGTTGAATTTTCTAAAATTAATCATAAAAAATTTGGAATTTTCCAACACATACATGCTCTAAACATTATTTTATCACGTTTCATAACATTCTAGACAATTTACAATGGAAATTCAACAATCGAAACATCGGTCAAATATAAAGTATCCAGTCGGAAGCAGAAACAGTGCAGTATGTTGAAAATAAAACAACGCGGCCTCGCACTAACTGAATCACATTGACTACATAAAATATTTGTTTTCATACGATACCAAAAAATTGTTGTTATTCAATCCAGGCACCTTTGGCATTGGATTAGGGGCGGGAAGAGAAGGCAGCATTTGCACACCTAATGATCAACAACTGGCTCATTAACTCATCCACTGGGGAATAAGATCGAGATATTTGAGTCGAAAGTTTATTCAATGAAAAATCAGAATATATTTCACATTTCATTTTTCAACCACAAATGAAATGAATTATTCCAATAGCATAAAATGTTTTCTTTTTATCGTCGATTGCAATATTACGCAAGAAACATTGATTTTCATTCAATCCGTGATCTCTCTCTATTAGACGTGCAAAGGGGAAAAATATTTGCACATCTAATGAACAGCAATCAACTCATTAACCCATCGGATACACTCAAGATATTCCTGTACAAGTGATCAGCGCAGCTAAACACGATGATACTTCCGAACTTTATTCGATAAATTCCTCCTGGTAGGCTTAATGAAAGCGCCCTCCCCCAAGCTCTCCAACTTCGAGCGAACTTTTGTAACTGAGTTGTTGGAGTGTTTGTCGAAGAAATCCGCCCTATTGTTTCCTCACCGGGGGAATTGTATCGTGTTAATCCGTCATAAATGAGGGAATCTAGATAAACGTTATATTCTACGGCTGACTATGAGGGACTCGTTTGTCACCCAGTTATACATTGACACAGAGCATGATTGATCATTATTTGTAGGCTTTCAATGCCAGGGGTGGTTTGTAATACCCTCATTACAGAGGCCATTGAGCTAATGTCTCGTTTACGTAATATCACTGCATTTGGTATATACTGATACTTAGTGCTGTGATATCTGATATCATTATCAGTCAAATACGAATATTGCATTGCTACCTACCGAAACTCGATTATCATTTGTTATGACTACGTTGATGAATGGTTTCACAATAGAGTATAGAGCATTGTAATTACACTATTTGCAGAAGGGAATCATCATCGAATTGGCAATAAAAAAACAATAATTCGGGAAAATTCAATACTTCTAAAATATGTCTTTTTTCGTGCTAGGTTTTCTTTTATTGAAATTACTAATTTTAGCTCACTTTGAAATCCAATATTCAGTGATGTTATGATTTATTCAGGAAATTTAATTGCACTGAGTTTTCGTGTTGAGTGAACATTGAAATTTTATCAGTACTAGAGATGATGGCGCGCCTACAATCACGGTTGCGTCGCTGTCACATGCATTTATATTTCATTTTTTAATTATATATATCAGAATATATAAAATCAGAGTCAGAGTCACAGTCAGAGACAAACACAGACTCAGAATCTGACTCAGACTTAGACTCAAACTCAGAACCAGGATCAGTATCATATACGCTTCAAAAACCCCAAAAACATATATATGTATATATATTCGAATAAACCAGCTTCAAAAAATTGGATTGGAAACATTGGATTTTTTTAAAATGGATTTTTAGAGAGTTTCAATATTTTATGGAAGGACTGCACAAGCACAGAGAAAGGAGACTTGAAAAGAGTAACAAGTCTGGGCGGAGGCGGTGGAAAAACACGTTACAGTGATTTTTTTCCCTCTGCCAATGTAATTGTACATTCTCGATAAGACCATAACACGAGTATAGAATCAATAGTGTGAATGTTTCAGTAAAGTGGACTCTTCCCACTAATAATATATAGATTTGCCATTTCATTTTGTAAAGAGCGTTGCTCACATTGTTTCAATTTAACCGTGCCGTTCAAACGAACCATTGGTTGGAACGGATTTTTTTTTTATCAGACTTCCTGCCGATTGATTAGGGTCGACAATTGATCTCATCGGAGGTGGTGGGATTCTGTTAATGGCTACGGTTTCAATGATTGATGGCCAGAAGGACCATTATTTCCAACGGATTAATCGGTTAGGCGATCGACGGAAATTTACTTCATTTCATCCTTTCACATTAATCGCTACGTATTTAGGGTAATTTAGCATTTTTTATATCGAAATTAAATAATAGATATGCTCTATTATCCTGTTTATATTTACTATAATAAATAAGAGGAAGAGAGTGGTAGCACGAGAGTAATCAAACACACAACAAATGTTTTGACTTGATTGCGTATTTGTGATTTCTGTACAAATCATTCATTATTTACAGTAGTTTTTTTTCGTATGTTAACTTTGATTTGGTAATATTCGGTCGAAACGCATTTTGTTTTTTGATGAGTAGTGATATTCGGCGAGTGGTGCTATCAAATTGAAGGATTGTTTGTATAATTAAATATTGAAATTAAATTAGTCCTCTAACTGCGCAATAGTTAACCAGGAAAATAAGTTCAGTTTAGTTTCTATATTTACTCAAGCAATATCACAAAACAAGAATTTGTTTTTTTTTCTTTGTAAAAATTTATGAAGTGGCGAGACATCGGTGTGAAAAGTTTGGAGTCTCATGTTATGTGCATGAGAAACTATCAAATAGGCTTTGGGGGAACAACCGCATTAAAAGTTCGTATCAAATGCACGTACTTCACTCAGTATTTTCTCTGGTCACAAAGAACACATGTGGGTGGGACTTTTGGAGGATGGGAACACAGTAAACATGAAGGTACCCTGACATAAATTTCATTTCACTCGAGAAATGTGGATTTTAGAACCGCTGTGAAATATTTCACTGTGATTCAAACATCGCTGTGATTCACTTGGATTGAGATGAATATTTGCTTCGGTTGCCACGGGGCTTGTCATTAAAACACGAACAACGGTCTCTTTGAGACTAGGTAATTCCAAGTTTCAATGATCAAGCGGTCGTAGAAGGTACCTTTTTGTAGATTCGAGTTGAATTGTTCTCATTTTATGGTACATACCAACACTTGCACCGAAGGGATAGTAAGAGAACTTGACTGTAACGAAAATTGCTATTTTTCGATGTAAATTGTATCTCAGCATAGACAATGACTGGAGAAGAAATCAAACAAATCTGATTAGAACTCCAAAAATCGTAAGTGTAAAATAAAATTAAAATTGAAGTAGTGGTGATCATTTTACGACAGTTTTTATGTCCTCGAATGATAAACTTTGATATAGAAATAGATTTTGTCTTTTTTCACCTCAAATTTCAATTGCTCGCCTAACCAATAAGAAGATAAGAAATTAATTGTAAAGCCAAAAGGCGGTGGTATAACCATTTATAATATTTATCTTTTTTTTTGTGTAGAAATTTTCAATTTCCTTAGTGTGTCAACTAAACTATCTTTTTTCTCAAGTTGAAGATAATATATTACCGGTTCAAAAATTATTTTTCCTTTTCATTGTGAGAGACCGTTGATAGATCTGTTAACTATCGATCAATGGGATCGCCTGTAGTCTCTGTAAATACGAAACTTGGGAGGTCGACGTGTACGTACAATCCAATCAGGATGTTATCTAAACTTGTGAACTGCTGATCCTTGCAATGTTATATCCCAACTGTCCCAATCCAATACCGAGCACAAAAAATTACAATACGTTAGCAGACGATTTGGTTTTGCAAAGAGAATTTTGTTTCGCCTCCATTGGCTTCAATTTTCCAATAAAGAGACGAAAAGCTGCGGAATAAAAAACTAAGGATCAGGAGGAAAGTTCCGTAGCTAGTCAGACGAGAAAAGCATTAAATACGAAGTAATTGGCTACATACTAGCGTGTTGTACACTCAAGCTTAAATAATTGAAAAGCAGGAAACGTTCCACAGTGTGGAAACCGTTTGTCTTCTAGAATTTTCTGGTTGCTTAACTGGAAGAATAAAAATAAAGACGGGTAAGTACGTTTAAAGGAAAAGGAATTACAATTGTTGCGCAGTAAAATTGTTACGAGGTAAGTGTGACATGGACTGATTCAAATTAGTTGGTGATGAGATTGACTCTGCTGGAACTGAAGGGAGACATACATGGAGGGGACTTGATCATTCAGAAATCAATGATGGACATTTATCAGACAATCTGATTAATTTAAAATTTCCTCAACCAATTAGTCCACTCAAAAAAAAACAAAAATCCCAATAAAATTATTGTTTTTTAGTAATTTATCAAGCGCGCGTTTTCCCATCACCTCAATTACAACGCTACTTGGCTAACCGCTATATACTTACGGTATATTGATGAATATTGATTAATTGTCCATGTTTTGTGCCAATTGAATACCACGAAGTGGTTGAATTCTCCAAAAGACATGCGCCCTGTCTACTTACCTTTACGCGCCGAATGTCCAAGGGGGCGGTGAGTTTTCATCCCTCTTCAGTCTGGTGCCGCGTGCGATCACGGTTAGTGGTTCCGTGGAAATCCTATCCAATTGCCGCCAGTGACACTTGACGATATGATAGAAATATTGCGCGCAATCATTCGAGAAAAAAAACTCAATTTTTTAATCGTTAGAATAATTATTTATCACCGACAATGATAGATTTAATTTTCTCCCACTGAAAAAAAAGTTTCCTGAAAGTTCCCCAGAGTGATGGAGCTGGTTCTACAAAACGTAACAAAAATTTGTCCCGTTGACGTCACATAACATTCAAGTGTGACACGTGGCTTTCAGTGAGTTCTGACAATAAAATCTCCACTCTCAACATCTTATCGTTCCCGTTCGCCTAGTCGAGGCAGTGTAACAACTCTCGGAAAATTCTCAAATGTGGACATCGATAAATCTAGTGTGGCAGTTTACCTCCGAACATTGAGCACTAAATGGAGAGAAAAACATTGCGAATTCATCGAGCGTCCACTTTGCCCTCGTTCATAATGTTTCATCGATTCCAACCGATTAAAGAGTCACCAGAAACTTGAACATCACGAGTCAACCCCGAGCCAAAGAAAACTCGTAGACATGAGTATCAGGTATTTTACCAGGGCTATCCTGGCACTGTGGTATATCTCGATGATAGTAAACACAGAGGAACTGCAAATAACAAAGCCCAAAGAACTTCTACGCCACCAACAGACCCATCGACCGTCTTTCATCGATCGTCGATCAACCCAAGACGTGAAGCAACCACCAATACCGATCGCCAAGCAACAGGAGGAAATGACAGTTGTTCGTTTAGAAACCACAATAGAGAAGCCACAAATAAGACACTCAAGATCCCGGGGGCATTACAGCAGGATAAAGACAACGAAGGAACCATTGCATGTTCAAAATTACTCGGAAAGTGGTAAAGTCAGTAAAGTTGCGCCCCAGGATAATGGTTTCCCAATGGATACCATCCGTCAGGAACTCTCAAGATCTTTCAACGACACATTCACAGAGTCGGACTTTGAGATACCCACAATGACAAACATGACACTCAACATTTCCACGGTACCACGTGAACCGTATATTCAGTCACGAAAGTACGGTCAGGTTGTTGAGCAATTCAACGGGACACGCGCCACTGACTACCTCCATAAGTTACGTAAAGTGGGTGCATCGAATGGTGATAGAGTGAGTAGACTGGATAGAAATACCAGTAGACACGATATCTACGGTACCGTGAACCATGAACAAGTGGACGATGAGAGGTATAATTTTGATGATATGATTGAAAAATTTGAGATTGAGGAATATGGTTACGAGGATGAACAGATTAGAAATAGTACAAGTGATGGTAATTACAATGGCGATATTGATTATCGTGATGCTAGTATTACCATTGATAGTACAAAACGTGATAAAGCCAGTGTTCCAGATGATGTGGTCAGTCGTTTTCTGCGAATCATTGAGAATCAACACTTGTTGGGAGAAAATTGTACAGCCGGTACGGACTTAAATCTTGGTGAGGGAGTTGTTGACCAGTATGCACAGGAGAGATTCAGATTGGAAGCTAATTTGGCTGTTAATAGGGCCAATATGCTCACGAGACTGTGGAAATATGCACCTACTGTGATGATGTCGTCGGAGTATCTGCTCCATGCCAGTGTCCTTTCTATGGTTGAGTTTGACGAGGACATCTTTGCTGCTGGCAATTGCTATGATAAAATGCAGTACAAGGAACGCTGGTTATACTGTCCATTTGCTCACAGACTCCAGGATCAGGATGGTGTGCTGGTTAAAGATCTTGCGGTTGAGTACAAATATCTGACCAATACCAGCGAGTGGTTTTTCATTGCTCGAAAAAATGCTGAGAGAGTCATCACTAACAATAATCAATTCAGTCGTGGTAAGTTTCTCGATTCATTAGCATTCGGATCGTTAACGATCAGTGAGAGGTACGAAATCTCCGTGGAATAGTATATCAGTGATTTTTATCTTGGGAAAACTTTAACCACTTCTTTAAATCAAAGTCAGCATGGAATCGATCTAAATAAATTTTCCAAATTTTTCTTGCTTGAACGAAATTTAAGGTAAAACGTTTCCCGTAACAACATTGCAAAAACGTCATGGTGATTGGTATCGGAAGGGAACAAATTCTGAAACAAATGCCTCATTCTTATGAAGTGGAGAAAAGTGAGATGAGGGTGGAGTAGGGTAATTAAGTAATGCCACCCAAGGGATCTGAATATGCGTCAGCAATTGTGGCTTGGACGAGCAGTTTGCACGAATATCGAACATTCGAATGTTTAAAGGGTTGTAAGTAGAGAAATGACGTGCTTACATAGTAATCCTAGAATGCCTCTGCGAACTATTTAATTTAACCATGAAAGTGGAATGCGATAAACTTGGCAATGTCCCGTGAAGAGTCTCATACTCATGTCATATATACCAGATTTTGCCGTTTGCGTTACGTGTAAAGCATTTCATTTTGTTATGGTGCTAAACACGTCGTCAGATGGACGTTGAATTTATGCATTTTGTTTCGTATCATGTAAATACCTAGGGTAACGCAGGCCTGGTACAAGGTCATGCTTGAGGAATGCTACCTCAAGAAAAGCATTAGAATGATAAATGGCTGCATGCGGGTGACTGAAAATGCGTACGTGATATTTTATTGAGAACACTTGACATTAAATTTTTATTGGCCTTTTAGCAAGTAAAATAATGGAGATTTACCCTCGCCACAGCTGAGGGCGAAGTTTCATGCCAAAATTTCGTGTTAATTATCCAGATAGTAGACGGAGAGGTTTGTGGCAGTACCCAAGTCATAAATATGGTACGAATGGAGAAAATGAGGTCTTTCCACTGGTGACTGAAATCTGAGGGAGGACAGCCGTTAATCGATGAAGCGATTTCCAAAAATAATTGAGTTGCATAGACCGAATGATCAGTGAGTGCGAGAATAGCTGGGTGAATATGGGATGAAATCAACGTGAGAATGAGAGTTTGGGGTGAGTTTATTTTCATTGTTGGGGGATGAAAGAATGAATCGATTTGTATTGTGGGCAGGTCGAAAGGTGAAGAGGTTATACTGTTGTATTTCCAGCCCTACGGAGTGCTAAAATCTGATTGCTCCTTCATTCGACAGTGACAAGTAGGGGAATATATTCGGCGAATATGAATACTTCGCATTATTATGTAATCTGGGGATAAATATTTTCAATTTTATGAATAATTGGGTACATCAAGTCCCACTCGTTTGTCAATATCCGCTTACACTAGTACTTTCTTATCGACGTGATTGGGTTCTCTTATTATATCAGGCTCATGTCTCGCTAGTAACTCACATATATGAAAGCTCTAGTTGCCGTTTCTGAACGAAAACCTATTTACTACTTGAGTATATCCTACGGAATAACAATATTTTATTTCTAAGAGATAAATTCCAGATGATAGGAAGGAAAGGAAGAAGAAGGATAAGAGACTATTCCTGGACTGTATCGAATACAGATGAATACATGTCTTGATAATAGTAATAAAGACATCAATTCCCTCGTAAAAAATTAAAGATGTATTGAGATGTGGAGGATTGTCATTAATTATAGAGATATAAGCGGCAATGTGAACGATCAATATTTAATCTAGCCACATCTCAGGCACAGGGGTATTATAAATGGTGTGGAACGCCTGCAGTAGGAACTATGAAGAAAATATTAACCCGCTATTATTCTCACTTGAGGGGTGAATACTAATCTACGAAATCATATAGAAGTTATTTTTATGATACCTCTTAGGGCCTCATGTGCCAGGAAAATAGGGAGGGTGTATAAGTAGGTATATGGTACAGAATGTCTTGACTATTTTCGACCCCAATACTCATTTAGAAGCATCGTAAAAAATATGGGGTAATATTATGAAATTTCCCTCTGAGCGAATTCGAAATGAGAAGGATGAAGAAGTTATCGTGGAGAAATGCACAAATTGGGTAAGGACGTACCATGTAGAGGGCACCGTCGAAATTGCTCAGGATATGTTTTTATATTTCTGTGGGTGGTGGAGAATAATATTGCATAATAACAGATTTTTCCTACTATTGCCTTTCTATTTTGGGATGATAGAGTTTGCGCCCTCTCATTTATTGTTGCCGCCAATACTTTGATTTTAATTAATAATTACAGCGGATTCAGGTCAATGAAATGAGTATATAGCAAGTACTTATTTCTTGGAATATTCAAATGCTTGACCTTTGGGTTTTATTTTAATCTACCTGCATATACGCATTTAATCCGTTAAATCTACAACATTCAGCGGAATGAAGAGATGGTTTGATACCGACGTTGAAAGCTGTATAGATTTTTCTCTCTATTTAGATTAAAATACGTCATCGAAAAATATGATAAAATTATAGATAAACAATCGGTAATTTTATAGTATGGATTTTGTGTTTGCTTTTTTTCATTTGACAGGCGTGAGCATGAGTTTATATAAAGCTGAAAGGTTTCCATTTAAAAATAAAAAAATTGAAAAGTTTAATATCCCGATAGAATGTAAGTATTCCATGAATCTGTGGAGTATAAAAATTTTCTCGAACATAGAAAAAATTACATTTTTGGAAAATTTCTGAGTGTTTTGGGAATACATTCAAATACATTTGTGTGAGGACGCTCCCGTTGTTGGGATAAAATTTATAATGCATCACCTTCCACCATTATAAGGATTGATATAAGAAAATTAGAAAGAGTGACAATCTAAATCTATCCTTCAATATTAGTGCCCAATGCTCTTTGAGTATGATTATTACGGTCGATTGAAGTATGCCTGGAACCCAGGAATTCCGGTCATCGCATCAGTGCTGGATGTATCTATCGGATGTGGTTGGGTTGCCTACCCCACTCGTCCCCCCATTACCAGGCATTCTAATCCGTCGGTGATTCAATTGGATTTCGACGGATTTCTCTTAGCGATTTTGTCAGTTGCCTCAATGTCTTTCAGTCTGCAGCATTGCCGCTTCAATATGGCTAATGTATGTGCTCACCCATTAATTAACAATTAAACCCTCTCATTAATGGTAGATGTCCCTTGAATAGTACAATCAATTATATACCTAATGATCATCAATGGGTAGCCTACGATTTTTACCGACTCACTAAAATGAGAGGCGTTCAATTATTTCCTATTTCACAGGTAAATGATATCACCAAATCGACGCTTAAAAATCTATTCGGGATAGTTTAGGAATTCAGCACCTTGTATAAAAACAACTTGTTCTGCTTGAACTGCAGAGGATTTAATTAAAGTAAGAGATTACTCATTTGAAGTAGATATCGTCGACTTCGATTGAGTTTGAGTTGGCAATTAGATTCAATTCGATCTCTACTTAACGCAGTCAACAGTGTTGACAGCAAAGATAGACAATAATCGTCATTTCCCCAAAGTTTTAGCAATTATATTATTAAATGACAAGTTGAATATTGAATGAATTTGCATTTGAAAAATTGTCAATACTTTCCTAGAATTTTGGAGGGTATATTAATCGGGTGATTTTAATTGATAATTGACTAGTCAATTACTCATCATTTTCAAGTGATTATTCACGAATGAAAAAATTATTCAGAAATAAGGTCAAGTTGTCTTTGAGGAATATAATTTGTAATTGGCCGTCCAAATTAGAAAAAAAATTTCTTCTTTCCGTATACCCTCTCAGGTCTTGACGGTTTATTCTCATTCCCACCCGCCACCCGCTGTGCCGCATTCGCCAAAGGACCAGGGAAAACGCCACCCTGAGGGAAAAACTATTCAAGTCAGCTATTTTCCGTGAGATTAAAGTATTAACAAATTTGTCCCCCCCCCCCCCCCCCCCCCCCCCCCCCCCCCCCCCCCCCCCCCCCCCCTCTATCCGCACGGCCATAACCGCTGATCAGTCCAATTTGTTAATTACTTAGTGAATTGCACAATTCTAAGCTCAAATGATGAATTATCCAAGTAAGCAAATGACAGGCATTACATTTTATAATTATGCCAACTTCTACTGGACAGTAATTGTCCTGGAACATTGTTTTTTACTTAAAAAGTAGGGAAGAGTAGGAACAATGAATGATTCCGGAAGGAAAGTGACTTGAATTAATAATTGTTCGCTTGTCCCGACAGTCAGACGCGATATTTTCTTGCCGCTTTGCGAATATTGAATATCATGGATTCGATAATGTTTAATCCACGATTTAGGGAGTTTTTTTCGTTACAGTTATCTAAATTAATTTTAAACATTGCAAGCGTTGTGAGTCAATTAAATGAGCGTTTAATTGGAAAACGTCCCTCGCAAAGGCCGAAACAAAAAAACATTCGGGGATATTCGAATATTTTTCTGATACCTTTAGGTGAAACCTTTGTAACAATTTTCAATAGTAATCCCCCAGAGCTTCGAAATGATCGAGTGTTTCCCGACAGCATGGTTGCAAACAAATGAGAGCGTCAAGATTTGCAGGTCAAAAAGACCCGAGCTTTCGCACGGGGGTTTTTACTGCAAAACTTGGCGCCCTAATTCATTTGCAAGGAAGCTTGAGGGAAGTCGATTCATTTTGAAATACGAGGGGTTTTCAGCGTAATATTTACTTGTCAGAATCTTGGACAATGAGAGGGTGGCATTTGATGTGATTGTGGTATATTCTACACTTCCCCCAGTTCAGAATTTTGAAACCGTAATTAATTTGGAGATTCCTTTCCAAGTCGACTCATCCTGACGGCTGTGTCAGTCATTTCAATTGTAAATTCCAACTTGTGACTTTGGCAGGTGACACATTTAACATATTTTCCTATTTATTTTCCTTCGAAAACGTGTCGTGGTTTTATTAGATTTTACTGATTTAAAACCGTGCAGGGTATACAACGAAACATCCAACCTTCTTCCTACTGGTCTAGATTCTGATAAGAGAAATTCTGAAGACAACTTCCCCGAATTGCGTTATTTTTCTCAACTGTAGAACACTGTTTTCATCGTAGACTAATAAACTCGTGTAATTGGAATTAGAGGAGAGGAGTGGTTGAGGTACTACACAAAGTAATTCCAGAAAGAGTTCATCAGTTCAAAATCTAGTGAAGCAGAATAAATCGTTGTTGTTATATAGACCGGAATTCTTCTGTAGAATAGAGAAACTCATTCGATGGTCTTTAATTACAACAGCCAATCCATGAAGTTCTCTAATAAATAAAAACGAGAGTCGGCATAATCAATTTATTACTATTGAGAGCAGTTACGCTTAAAAAATTTAAAGTTTCTAATCTGTATTAATATTAGGAAATTAATGAAATAATTACGTATCATTATTGATTGATTGATTTAAAAATTGTCATTGTTTATCTGGTATTAATCATTATTACTAGAATTGAATCAGCGTGAACTGAAATGGGGCTACTGAATGGAGAGAAAATCAATTCTTTTGGTCAATTATTGAACAATTTATTGCCTCCAGATTATGATTAGCCCCGAAGATAAATTTAATGTGGGAAAAGGCACAGAAACTGGAAAATCATTCAGGCGCAAAGCATTACCCGTCCGTAAACTCGGCATTCCAGTGCATCCTGAGTTTATTCAATAATTTCTATTTGTTTTAGAGGAGAATTAAATTGTTTATATGTTTGTGAACCAGTCATCTATTCATTTTCACTCCTCTACAGGCTTTAGAATTATCAGTCAGTTGTTAACTGGAACATAGAAATTAACCAAAAATAAATTCGTTCCACTTCTCCATTAGCAAATGTTTGTGCACTCTATTATTCATGCCTTAAGGAATTATTAGGTATATTCCACCAATTTTTATTTGTTCTTTACAAAAGTGATTAATAAGATTGACACGAGAAAGTACTTCGCTTTTAAGCCTTGTTATTATTCAATCACTCCCGAAGGTTCATCGCCATGCACGAAGTTCACTACGTTTCTACTAAATTATTTTCGAAAATCCGCGGAGCTTTAATGAAAATAAAAGCAAATTCTCACCCAGCTGTGAAACTTTGTACATCATCGAATGATAATACAATTTAGAAACTGAAATATTCCTTGCGCCAATCTCAATATGAGGAAATCCTCACACAAGACAAATAATATTTTATTTTCACTTAGAAATTATTTTTGAGGTCCATTGGGAATTTGAATTAATTACACGTAAAAAGAGGCGATCGCACCCACGGCAAGTGGGTTGGAGTTTGGGCAAGCGCCCCTACCAATCCTCGGACGAGGAAAAGTGAAGAGCAGTACGGAAAATAATTTTTCCACGTAGAATCTCACTATAAGGGGAAAATCGAGCAATTGATAACGCGTTCTCACCGATTTTGCCGTGTCCGACCCGTCTCTCTCATACTCATGAACCAACAGAATTTCCGACTGTCAAATTTAGAAATGCATTGAAATGGATTTTGTTTAAATAACATTGTATTTATCAAGTCTACAGGAAGGACTTCCTGAAAATTACCGGAAGAAAATGGAAAGAAATTTTAATTGTAAAGAACTAACGGTTGAAATATTGTAATATTCTATTTGCGAGAATGTCTCGATGAAGAGTTGAAAATCCTTCAATGAATGAGACCCTTGAAGAATTAAAAGAAAAAAAAACCTTGAAGATTCAAAGGAAACCCTCGATGAGCACTGAAGATTTGAAAGTAATGCCTTCCTGACGAAATCGACAGAAATCACAGGTACTTGAAGAAATTGATTTTAAAAAATGGATAAGCCTCTTCAAGTAAATATTCAACGAAAAAATATCTTGACGAAAGGGAAAACAAATTAAGATTTAACGTAGTCAATTGAATGTTCAGATTTTTTAAATTTATATTGTTTTTTTTGGAAACCCAAAGCCTTGCTATTATTTCAGTATAAATGTAATTTTGGTTTATGGAAATATTTTTGTGTAGACTATATGAAATATACAGAGACATCCGCAACCTTAAGGACATAAAAGTTTAATAATTGCTGCAAAACAATCGAAGAAAAGAATATTCAAGAAAATTAATTGCAAGTTCATCACATGATCAATAGTTCCCAAAAAAGTTGCCAAAAATGTAAAAAGAAAAAACCGATATCTCCCGGCTATAACTATATGAAATATAAAATAGTATGTGACGTTTAAGGGTACACTAGCAACTGCATAATTCCTGTGCGATCTAGTTGTAAGGCCTCTGCTTGCTTACTAGCTATTTGCTAGCGATTGTTGCCTTCTGATATCCCTCTTCGAATCCTCCTCAGGGAGGTTCACTCAATTTGGGGTTCCTCGACGAAAGGGATGGATGTCACCTCAGGGAACACTCGCATATTAGGTATATTGATACCTGTATATTTATGGCTACTGATACATTTCTCCCAGTCTTGCTTCACTAATATTGTCTCTTTTCATCATTGATACAGACGTAAACATGGAAACATTCAAACAGTCCATCATGCCGAACTGGACTCCTGACAGCCGCGATTGCTTAGCAAGGTATCCAAATGACATCGGGGGACGCTGATCAGTGTCTGAATGACAGGAAAGAGGAATGATATCCTCGATTCCTATTGTAGATTTTTTTTTATCAACAAATCTACGTATTCGTTAATCCCGATACGTCACAAGCAATTTTCATAACAAAGTCTGCAAGATCTTTTCTGACAAATGTGGTTAAATATTGTCATTCATCAGAAAATACTTTACGAAGCGAACGATTAACACAATTTTTTCATCATATCATGTCTCTATCACAGAATTGCGTTTATTAAGTTATGTGACAAAAAGCATTGTAATGGAATTGCGTTTTCCTGTTGCAATATTTCTCACACTGCGAAAAAGTCGGATAAAAGTTACTTAACCTATTGGTAATTGTGCAGTATTGTGTATTTCTCACAAATTAATGATAGAACTGAGGCCTGAAAATACTTCTCTGGTCTCCCTTGAATCAAATGGCATGCAATGTTTCATTATAATGAATCTATTTTAGTCAATTTTTTCTATATTTTTTGAGCCAGTTACAGAACTTGACAAACACCACAGAAATTAGGATATGGCGTGGGCGTAATTTGGTTCACTGCTGTTTAAGCGCCATTCGGGAAAAATTACCGAACGGGACAGGAAAATTTGTTCACTACTTAACTCACCACGTACGGCGTCAATACGATGTTTTGACCCTCCAACTTATGCTATCAGTCGGGGTTAAAATATCGCATTGACTCTATTCTTCAATAGCAGAAATAAATATTTTCCAATTCTGAAACACATACCGAGATTTGAAAAATATATTTATATGGTTGATGAAATTATACGTGCAGTGGTAAAGTTATTTCCAATATTTTTTAGAAATATTTGTGTAAATTACCCAAGTTGTATCTAGCGTTATTATTGTGCATATGATTCAATCGTATTCCGTTTTTTCGTTTGTCGAGAAAGTGGCATGGAAAAATTTAATAATTTTCAGTGATAATACTGGACAATTGATCTATCAATCTCAGTCACGAGCGATTCCAAATAAAATGTGAAATAAAACAAGCCGCATGTTTCCAATTGTCATCGTGATGTTTCCCGGGGAAATTGTACATGAGTCTAAGCTTCCATAACATTTTTAGAGCAATTAAATTTTTTTTCAGCTACTTATGAATTCTCAAAAATTATCATTTGCTGAAGTAAATTTTTTTTTTTTCGAAAAGGGCGAAATCATTCAGTTTAAACATTAGGAATTGAATTTTCGTCACTGTGACCTAAAAGGGGGCGCTTACAGAGACTGAGTGAAAAAGTGATAATGTTGAAAGTTCATAAGTTCCGGGGAAGAAAAGCTAATCCCTCTGGAAATGTTATGAAGGCTTTGTCACATATGGTGCTTTTCAGAAAAAATCGCGACAACTATCGGAAACGTGAGATTTTTTTAATTTCCAATTTGATGTGAAAAAAAAAAAAAAAATTCAAAAATTTTTTCAAAAATGTTTTCACAAATTTTTTTTTTGTGAAAAATATTTACGCAACTCATTTTATTGTGATTTTCCGCCGAATTTCTATTATTTTCATTTGATAGGCAAAATATTTGCAATACCCAAGGTTATAATACAACTATTGCACCCAAAACAAAGCAATAAATGTTAATTCGACATACTCATACTAGAGAAATGCGATTCACCTTTCATTTTTATCCTTAGTCCGATGGAAATTTGAATTTCCAGGAGCCCACCGGGGTTACTTGCACCAAATTCATCGATTTTCGTGGAAAGCACATGAACAAAAAAGAGTGTTAACAATTTCATCCTATTGTGTTGAAGCGTATCTGTGCCAAGCTGAAAAAGTGCCTCGAGCACACGATTTCCCGGAATACGTTCGGATTCAACAATAACCGAGAGAGGCATATAGTGCTGCAGTTGAGTAGCGTGAAATGAAATTGCGTGAGCCGTGATGGATGTCATATGGAATATTTCGCTTACTGACTATTCTGTACTATTTGGAGATCCATGACAGCCGTCTCGTGAAAAAAATGAAGCTGTTCACCCCGTAAAAAAAAACAATTACTCCGCAATATCTTTGAGTTTTATCTAGTGTTTAAACACGTGCCATGTATACATATTCACTCGCTAGATTTATTTTTTGAATGTCTATATAAACCCTTAGGGGATTTCTCTGGTAGATGACTTTTGGTTGTACATATTATCAACGTGACTCAAATGAGAAATGCACTGACATTTTTTGTTACATCGTGAAAAATTTGCCCTCTTTCACGTCTGAATACATTTATCCATACAAATACGACAACAGATCTCCATATGAATGTGATATTTTATTATTTTCCTCCATCTTTCTCTTACTGTCAGGGAGTCGTAAAATGTTGCTTCTCCAATATCCTGTCCTCCATGAATTCTCCTTTCATCAGGATGAATGATCAAGTGACACTGATAAAATTCGACTTGGAAATCGAATACATCAAGACTTCCCCTATCTGAATCAAAATTCAAAACTGTCCTAGTCGTCCCAGCGTTCAATATTTCTCACTATCACAGAAATACATTTGCCCAAAGGGAGTGAAAATGTTATAAGTGGATTCACTGCATCCCTTTCCGTGTTTTATATTTCTTTTTTATTCTCATCCCCTTCGGCACTCCTCCGGGCCTTTACCCCTCTTGGCCGAAACCCTCTTTCAAAAAGTTTCAAATTCGTTTTACGTACCATCACCCACCGGTACAAATATCCATTCAGGACAGCCGACCCATGCGCTCTGTTTTCCCCTTCATTCGTTTTCTCCTTTTTTTTTCTCTCCCTCTCTTTCCCTTCCTCTCTCCCAACTTGAGGAAAGAAAAGTAGAGGCAAGTTGAAAGTCTAACTCTAAAATTCTCCGGATATTCAGTTGAGGAAAGTGAGATGGTGAAATGAGCTCACACCGCCGGAGATTTTGACGTGGATAGAAGGTGCCTTGGGAACTAACGAAAAGTGAAATGAAAGGGGTGCGGTAGAACGCAGGTTAAGCGGAAGGGTTTGGGAAAGGCGAGAAAACCTGCAGTTTGTGAAAGCACACTCAGTGAATTTTCATTTCGAGCAGAAGGAGATTGGCGGTTTACCAAATTTATCTTCTGACTGTTTTTTTACTTACTCTCGCTTTATCATCCCTTTCAACTTACGTCGGAGGTATTTCTTCTCCGTAACCTTCGTCGCCGTCGAGTGTGTATTCCTTGCATTCATGTGGAGCCAGGACACTCAAACAGATGTACAAAAGGTGCTTTACACGGATCTAATCTGGGAACCCGATTTATATACCTTTTTATGTCACTTCGATTTCGAACTGTATAGAACTTACGGTGCCGGGGAGAGGAGGGATTGATCGCCTCTAGCGTGACAAACTCACCCCGGAGGAGTCCCTCGAGAAATTCTGTATAGATTAGTCTGCGAACTTCCACTGCTATTCTTACATTTTTTGTCGTTTACTTTTTTTTAGTGGAGGAGATAGAGGAGATGCGGCCTCTGTCCCGAGAGCGTCAATTCACGGTTATCCTTTTTCTTGCGGCCACTTGAAATCTGTCGTTTTAAATGACACACCAAATATTACGGGTTATTTACACGAAATTGCGATAGTATGAATATTATAGAGCTCCTCGGGGCTCTAATAGAGTTTACTGCGTTTTTTATAGGGCTGCTCTGAACAAATAATTAATTCTCATGAGTTGAGGACAGTATCACTCGTGGAAATTTCTGTTTGCTAAACATTTTGAGACTGCCGTGATTAATTGTTCACTGTTTTAATTAAGGCCGATGAAAGTTTGGACTGTGGGTTGTGAGCTTCGAGAAAATAATAATTAAATTACGGCTGATTGCCTATTTTTTACGGTAAAGTTGAAGTAATTTCATCGCCATCGCAAATACATATATTTCTATTGCAAATACTCAAGTTTGAAAAGAGTTACGCATTTTAGCATCGGTTGCTATGAGATATAAACTCGTAACACATACTAATCTTGTACACTGTCAAAAATTTATCGAAAATTAGCTAATAACTTCATTTAAATTATCTACATTGTCATCATAATAAATATTTCATATTTATGGGAGAAATGAATACATATTAAGGCATTCAATGGCGGGAGATAGTGATGAATAAGAATCGAAGACTTACGATTGCACTGAATCAGTGATGAAGGTAAGTACTGGGAAAAGTGATGCGACGGTTCGCTGGGCCTTTTGGAAACTCCGGAGCTGTTCCCGGGACGAGTAGAGATATCCTAGAGAATCTAGAGTGGACGATTCCACAGAAGTTGATGATCAGACGGTTCTGATGATTATTGCTGGACCCAAATGTGTAGATTCTGATGAATAGGGAGGCACGATCGGGAGTTGACTCTATATTCAAACTCTAGTGAATTCTTGAAGAGAATTTGCTGCTGTCTTGTTAATAGCACATGATCAGAGTAATTACGTGATTGATGATTGTCGCTGGTTCGGGTTGCAATTCCGTACTGGAGTAGAGTCATGATGTGAGTGCGCGCCGATGTGATATGAGTGTCTCTCATTATTCCTGGATTATATTATATTATATTATATTATATTATATTATATTACATTATATTATATTAGTCGGTTTTAGTGACGAAGTGCACAACCCTCTTTGGTATTCGAAAAACTCTATTTTGGTAATTTATCATTGCTGATGTTCATTGACTGTGATTCCTTGGAGTGACTTGGAGAAAAAAATGAAAATGATTAATGATAAAGACTCACAAGAGTAATCACATGGACCGTGTAAACATTTTCCACAATCTCCTCGTTTTATGACAAAAAATAAATGGTGCTTTTCAGGTATTTGAAACATTACCTATAACGACAGTTGAGAATTTCAGTTTCCTTTGAGATAGTACATTGTTATATCGTGTAATGAAATAGTTCAAGTTTAGGACGTTCTGAGTTTCGTACGGTCGATATGAAAGTTGGAGTGCATATGAGACAAGTAAATGAGATATTATAGAGTTCACGGTTTGGAAGGAATATCGTAAGTCAAGTTTATTTGTGGGAACTATACCAAGAAATTTCAATTTAACGAAGCTTCAATTAAATTAGGCATAACGCAATGGAATTCTGCATTCATTAGTCTCAATAAAAATAGACAACGTGAAAGAAATATGTAAAAAAAACATAACTACTCATCGATTGCCGACAAAAAAAGGCCTTAGTTCAATTTTCCGAGTTTTTACATTTTTTATCCATTCCATGGAAAGCATCAAACATATTTGAAAATATTTATATATGGTTTTCTGAAAATGGATAAACATTGTTAGTAAATAAAAACAGGCATTTAAGATTGCTTCTTAAGGGACATTTTAGTAGTTATATAATTTCTTGTTCAAATTAATTAAGTATAGTACACAATTTTTTTGAGAAGTTTCTGTATTGTATTATTATGAAGTTATATATCTATATTTATCCCATCAGATCAGGTTTGAAAAATTGTAATCTTATCGTCAATGAAGTATTTTTAGAACTAGTAAGAAATTTCCTAGAACAAATTATTCTCCTCTCAATGTCAATATTCTCTTGTTAATTTTTGCGCCATGAGTTTCTTGATAAAATTAAAGAGGTACTTTTCAAACAACAGTTCTTCCCCGTTTAGATGATAATTTAGGATGAGAAAGAGTGTACCTAATAGTCATTGATATAATGGAAGTCAACTCAAACAGACACTGACCAAACAATCATTGTACCATACGGCTGGTCGATTCATGAAGTTTATTAATAGATATTCCTCCTGCATATTTCATTGTTTTAATGTTCATGAAATGTCTCCAAAGTTAGCCTATTCTAACCTCTCCATTTTTTAAGCATAGTTATGGTGGGGATTCCAAATGCTCAGTAGAACTTGTGTTATCATCTAAGAAGGGTCGAGATTTCATCATTACTAGTGAATAATGAGTTTTGATAATTATATTTTTCCTCAATTTTTCGGCAGCCAAGCATAATTATGTGCATTTACATGAGCTCAGTATATGCTCACATATGTTTACACGATCTCACTAAATAATGCAATGGAAATATTTATTTCCACCAGGTTCCTGAAAAACATCAAAATGAGCTCGTTATTTCAGAAACGTTCCGTCATTCCACTGAATCAAGGACAAAAAATGAATGGAATATTACAATTATCCTCTCCTTGTTTATTTGCACTAATGGGGTGTTCATACAAAGGGCCGGGGAATGAATAAATATTAAATCCCTGCACGCGCTGAAAAATTCCATGCATACCTTAGCAGTAGTCGGGTTACCTTAGAAAATATGCACTCTCAATCTGTGCTGAGAAATCAAGAGAAACCAAAAGACTGTATCAATCTGGGAATATTGCATACGTAGAAAGAGAAGTAAAGTTTCGTAGAAACTTTATACGGAAGAGAGTAATAACTCAAATTAGAATTTTTTTTTTAATATATACCGACAATAGCGTCTGTATTTTATCGACTTTTTTTTTTTTGACTAATACGCACTTCGTTTCTTCAATTTCAAAATATTTTATCTGATGATATGATAGAATTTCTAGATTCGAGTATAGAATCCACTAAATTTAGGTACACTTTTCTTTTTGTGAATGGTATTGATTCTAACGATTTCCCGTAAACCACTGGGATAAAACATATTTTTCGGTTTCCCCATGATGGAGTTTCATTTCTTTTCCAATACTAGCTGGAAATAAATTTACCACGAAATAAAATTTGAGAAACAATATAACCTTTTTTCTTTTCTTGTTTGAGATTAATAGAAAAGAATTTCCGGGGCTTAGTGAAATAAAAAATTGAAACATACTGATCTCCGGCTTAATGTCTATCTTGTTCTTCACGAGGACTACGGGTGATAAGGGGAAAAAGTGACTCACAATCGATTGAAAAGATAACGCACAATAATTCGTTTCTCTGCAAAAGACCATCGTGTCCACTATCGATAAATCACATTCATCCCCAGTTTCTAATGGGGCGTAGCAAATCGACATAAATACACATCGGGAAAACAACCACTGGGGAAAACGGAACAAATAGGGGTTGATCTCTAAAATTAGTCGATACCTATTGTAATCAACGTGATCATCTCCTTTCAGATCGTTTCCCTCTGAGTGATGACAGTCTTACCTGGGATTCTTCCGGGCGACCCAACTTGCCAAATCCCTTCCACTTCCTACTATCGATAATCTGACGGAAACAAGAGAAGCTAAAACCAATTTTTAGTGCTGGGAGGGTTGGAGGACCAGAGGCCACATTGGAATGGGTCGAGCGACGTGTAAGTCATTTGTTACAGGGGCGCAGGAGGGGGGAAGGGTCACCGTCTTGTGGGGCGTATAAGGTTATAAATTTAGCTTTCACTGGAGAAACGTCAGTGCAATAGATCCTGAAGCAAAGATTCCAATGTTCCAAACTTTTATCTTTAACATTAATAGGAAGGAATAACATTTGAATGTTTGCACGTATATTTCGACTTTATTGTTGCCGAGTTTATCTATATCATTCTCCAACTTTTGTTTCAATTGCGTGGGGTCAGTCCCCTTCTAGGGCTTCTCTTCCCCTCATTCAATAACAAAGAGTGGAAATAATTGAAGCAGTAACATCTGTTGAAAATATGACACTGACGTGAGTCAATGGTAAAACTCAATAATTTCATATTAAATTCAAATCAATAAAAATTTCTCGATAAAAATTTATTTCGGTAGAGCATCCTCTGCTCGGTTAAAATCTTTGTACGGCAAGCTCGACACCAAGTCCATCACCGAGCTCGAATAATAACTGGATAGGTGACCGTTAGTATCAATACATAGAAGAGACCAAGTTCGCAATCCGCCTGAATATTTTTTTTCTTGCTTTTTTTATTCGTGTTAAGAACCCTTCTAAATGTGTTATGATAATCTACAATTATTATTGTCATCAATGATTTGTTAATGGCATTATTGATTTGCTGCATACGCAAATCCATATTTGCTGGATTAGGGCTTTAGTAGATTGCCTGATCAGGTCAGGAGTCAATTGACCTGCTGTGGCAAGGGTCTGCCAAAGCGTTTCACATCTGAGCAGGGACGGATCTGTTTTTTGAAAGATGCACTCTTCTAAAACACCCATACACAGAGGCTTAGGGGGGCAAAGCGCGTCACATACGCTAGTCCGTGAAAAAAACCATCGGCAGGTGCGAAGGTTGTGGTTTCTTATACAATAAAATTAGAAGGAGGAGTAACGGTAGATAAACTGCAGAAGTAAACTGTAAACCTTGCGCCATTAACAATAGTTTCAGTCTTAATTACTTACTTTTGATGTTTATTTTATTACACACGTACAGTATTTTCTTCTCGTAATGATGCGAACCTCACAAGAACAGACGGACGTGAAAATGTCCTTAGTAGTATTTAGGTCAAACATTGTCAATTGAATATGAGCTCAATTTTATACAATTCCACAATAATAATCCTCGAGTGTAGTGCTAGATGTACCAATTCTTGTTAACTCAATCGGTAATTGAGAGAGAAAGTAAAATTAAAAGGTGGCATTAACCCCAGTCGATTATTTGCATCATTGCAGTCAAATATAACCAGAATCAAATCCTTGAGTAGCAAAAAAATGGTTAGTGGCATGCCATCGACTCAATAAAAAAGTGAAATTAGTCTGAGTTAATGATGTAATAATATTTTTATGCCATAGGTGCCCGTAATCCGCGATTCTAACCTCGCTTCGCTCGGTTAAATCGCCGATTACGGGCACAATAACATAAAATATTGTATGGAACTTGTGCGTAATATACTATTGACGTACTGTGTCGAAAGTGAGACTTTATGCACGCTTCGTGTGCGCTAACTCTCACTTTACTCACAAAGAGGGTTCGATACTCGCGGGAATAGGGTTTTTACACTCGTAGAATTATATCACGAGCGGAAGGCGATCGTATTCAATCGAATCGAAATGTACTCTTTCAAAATATCTAATCTTTCCGGTGAAACACATTTCCTTAAAATCGGCTTGATTCTTTCTCACTGCATCCATCAGTTTTTCTTTCAAGAATCATCTTATGCATACGTGAAAATCCGTGGTACAGTGATTGGATTACTCGATAACGCACATCTTTCTGATCTGTATATCGCGTGTCTAAAAGCAGAAGTTCGGATCTGCCAAAAATAATTTTTTTCCGCAGAAAGTTGTATCCGCTATCATATACGAGCCTTTGCTTTTAGAGAATCTGCTGGAATGAATCGGAAAAAAGAAAATATATGAAATTAAATTATTAACGGAGAATCCATTTGCTTTTGGTTCGGTTGGAAAAAGGGCTCATCTGAAGCAAAAAGTTCTGATCGCCAATGTTACATTTCTATGCATATCCAAAAGTTCGAAGAATTATCGAAAATGAAACAAATTATTAAGCTTTCTGGGAGTATAGAATGTAAGTAGAAATGATCGGATGGACATGAAATTTATATACAATATTCAGAATACTATGGTATTCTATCGTATTCTATATATAGTTGAAGAGGATGTATGCATTTAGGGAAAAATAACCGCGAATCAGTCGAAAAACAGAGGCTTCGGACGAGCTTTATTTGCCAAAAGAAAAAATATTGTTACGAAAGGAGACTTCTTGATTCAATAAATAAATATTAATTAAAGATTTTGGGGTGAAAAAGATATACAACGATACGCGTGAGCGGATTACAGGTGTAGATAAGAGACTGATGGAAAGGAAATAGACGATCGCACATGAAGTTGATTGAGAGGGAGGAAAGGGGTGAATATGTAACAATTCGTAATGTTATGAATATTAATCCCGTGGTTCTATCAACTGATGTTGATATCAACTGAGTTGCTATCAACTGAGTACAAGGACTAGCCTCAGACAGCAAAACTCAGAATCAAATCTCGTACCTTTAAAGAAATAAACTGCAATGTTTGCAAAAAGGCAGCGCAACGCTGAAATCGGCCGTCAAAATTATTGAAAATTTTACATCTCTCCTTACAGATCATATGTCGTCCACCATTTTCACTCAGAAATCGTCATCTAAACATTCAAGGCTCCCATCGCTTGGCGATTTGGAAAAAAAAGAAAATATTCTTTTTCGCGAAAAACTTATTATTTATACGCTATAAATCATTTTATGGAGAAAACACGTTATAGGGTAATAGAAAAATTAGTCCATAAAGCACATCCTTCCGCTCAGTATATTCACTCGTTGTTATCTCTCAGTGGGTGTAATGTCACGTAATAACTCCTTTCCCATTTCCCATTCGCTGCATCACTCTCTTGATAACATCACTTTCCATTTTATTTTTCATTTTATGTCCAATTTCTTGTTTTCAAGCTAAAGCTTGGCCACAGTGGTCGGTACACGTACATCTGCTATTTACACTGTGGTTCTCCCTAAGGGCAAATCTCAACCCAGCCTTGAAAAGCTTTTATTTATAAATTACATGTTTTCCTTGCAAGCCTCCATCCCCTTTTTGATCCTACGAATTCATTGGGTCGTCATTATTAAACAACTGAACTTGCCTTCCGCCGGATATTTACTTATGCAGTGCATTGAGGAAGTGCTTACCGTATACCTACATTGATTATCCTTTGAGTTGATTGAACCTGGAAAATTATTGACAAATTTAGTACTGAAAATAATCTGACATTCTGAACTTTCACCAAATGAGAAATAGAAGGTACTGCCTTATTGACTTTTTATGTATATTCAGTGCCGATATTTGCAAAGCCGCAATATTTCGGAGACCATCAATATTAGCGCAGAAATAAAATTCAAAGTACTATTACGATTCGGCGCAAACTCAAATATATTATTAAACTGAATTGCATTCCAAATGCGTTTTCAAATGCAACAAATTTTTCAAATTTTCGTTTTATGCCAGAATGACGATAGATGTAGTCTCGCAATTTTTTCGCCATAAAATGTAAATGTAATTTCCCAAATGATTCGCGGTGGGTATAGGAGGAGCTTCTTGGAAGCTACCACCGCCACATATTTTTTTAAAGTATGAAAGTATTCAATCGAATCATTAAAATATTTGAATAATAAAATGTATTACTTATTTATATTTAAATTATTAAATTATTATTATTCTGTTTTACTTATCACGTATTTTACTGAAGCGTAGAATTGCTGGAAGATAAGCAGTAACCCAGAACTATTTCAAATGCAATTACGCAGATGGTAAAACCGATCGATCACCATGTTCCAACGCCAATATATCTATTCTCCTCAGTTGATCGACGCATCGCAAGTAGGAAACAGTTAAATTTAGCATTTCGTTTACTTTTTTTGTTGAAATCCTATCAATAATATCTGGGGCATTCATTTTATTATACTAAAGGCTGAAGAATATGCAAATTATACAATTGCAATTGAATAATCGTCCTCTCCAGCGGTGATTACGCTGTTTGAAGAAACTGAGATATTAGAGAAAATTTCTAATCATTTTCATTTTGAACTGAAAAATTGCACGGCAAATAACAATATCAGTAATATATTATCTTCTTTGTTATAATTATTTAATTTTCTTGGAACATTCGAACTCATTGATTGTTGTATCAAAATCATTAGACAAAGATTTGTGATTTATTGGGAAAGTAGTTCTAGAAAATTTCTAATTTACGGTTGGTTGCACACTTGAGGCCGGTTATGTTCAATCATATACTGAATTTAGAACGACTATTATATCCTTTTTCTGTCATAAAATTGTATTTTTGTTTTTTTTAGCGAGAGTTTTGCTTTAGTTGTAGTTTTGAATCTCTGAGCAACCAGCCTCTAATGCAGATCTGTCTTCATCGCGCTAATAACGAGAATTTGATGAAGTACTTCACTACTTTGTTATATCTATTTGTGTCACTGAGGTCCAAAAAGCGGCGCTTACGGGGACTGTTCGCAGGCCGTAGAGGGAAAGGGAAAGGATGATTAGCTGGCCTGCGCTGGTCGGGAGACGCCTGTAAAGAGGTCCAGCTGTAGTAGATAAGTATTTTCGAGTCAACCGTAAAGTTATACAGTTACTAGGCGAGTAACTCACATGAATTTTTGTATAAGCATAATATGTTAGCCAATATAGGCAATATGGCTGTCGGTTGGGTGTGCGTAGTATGCGAGCCATTTAGTAACTAGTAACTTGAAGTTTATTTATTATGACCTTTTCGTTGCATTGATAGATATTTTCAAAATTTTCATCTGACTTTTATCTTTTGCTTTTTTTTTTTAGTTCGCCCCCTCAACACCCCCACAGGGTCTGTGGCCCGTGGAACCCTCATCTGTGAATTTTCTCTTATGAATTTTACATTTTGACACAATTTTTTTCGGTGCAGACAAGGGAGGGAAATAATGAATGATTAAAAATTAATCGAAAGTCATGAAATACCATTATTTCGAGATTTTGGTGAATTTCTTACGAAAATGACAAGCTGTAATGTAAATACAGTCTTCGGTGATAAATTAAAAAAAATCTGCCCCACCTATTTTATCTCATGCTGACACTCGGTGACCCGAATGTGAAAAAGATTTTAGAGTTGAAACCTTCTTGCATACTTAGCGAAGAGGCGCACATTGCATCGATTCCCTACGAAAGCTACGCGTGCGTTTTTTTTAGCTTTTTCTCGTAATCTATATTCTTTCGTATGGCCTTCCTCCCATTCTTCAATCAATATCCTATACAATCTAAATGGAGTGTGGAGTCATAATGTATCAAAGTTGCTCTTCAATACTTGTAAACCTTTGTGTCAAGGGTATCTGGTGTACCTCGTTCTATGTAATAAGCTAGAACGCGAGTGAATCGATCTTATCGTCGTCTAGTTGTTGTTCTTGAGGCGAGTCATATGAGTAAGACAGATAAAATGTAAATTCTAATATTTTGTACTTTTTTCGAAATCCAAGATTGCGGAGGTATTTATTGGATTATGTAGAATAGTCTCCATATGGAATGCCATTTTTAAGTATTATTCCTTGCGGAAATGACAAAATATGAGCAATAGCAATCCTGAAAGTGGTTTCTACGTAATGAGAAAAAAATAATAACTTCTTGTATAATTACTTATTTCACGTACATAATATTTTATGAATGAAAATGCATTTATTTGTTTAGGGAATCGAATGGAGAAAAATATAATTTGATAAGAAATTTGATTCGATTTGAAAACCTTGAAAATTTGTTATTATGAAAATATTTCAGGATAACACTCCCGTTTCACAAGGGACCGTGGTGGATTTTTAAGTGCACTGAGGGGTCGATCAAGGTATGGCCGTCATTCTTAACACCTTTCGATGGGTCTCACATTTCCCGAACAGGCAGCATAACTTCATCTTTGCGTCAGTTGGGTTCGCGATTAATCATCCGCGAATTTTCAACTTTTTGGGAGCGTTGGATAGCTACCTCCTCGTGGTGCTCCCACGGGTCATGCTGAGGGCTGCTCGAGTTTCTGGTTATGTTTCATTAATTTGAAACATACACTGAAACATTGCCCGGTCCCTGTACTCAACTTTTGACATATATATATATGTCATATATATATGTATTATATACACATAATATTGACGCGGAATCATTCTCATTGCGTGGAATCTTCTAATTTAAAAACTACATAAGTTACTTGGCTTCGTGAAAGGGAGAGGCTCTCACGAAAGCTCCAGAAGCATGAAATGAACTACAGGTGTGTCAACTGGATAGAGTGCAATCTCAAGTTACGCCGTGTGAAGTAAATAAGCATGTATATGACCCATGTATGTAGCATGTATGTATGCAAGTGACTTATTTGTCACCCGCTGCTCAAGAGGACCCTCGTAATTCTATTTCCATGGGACGAGAATGAACATCATTTTGATATTACACTTGCAAGCTTACACTCAGTGAATACTTTATCTTTGGTATTGCTTGTATTATTCGTGACATTTTTTGGAAAAATCAAAACATTCTAGTTTTCAACACCATCGTACTACAATTCATAATCTTGGCACGCGGATCAAAAATCGTTGGGCACTGAAATGAAGACCCCAGGGTTTCCAAACAGAATAATTACTAACGGTATTCGAAAATTATGTCACGCTATGAACTGATAAGAGGGGGGGAGAGTTTTTGTAATTTGTTATGATTTATGAGTGAGCGGGAGGGAGTTAGCTAAGTTGTGATAGTATACTATAATTATTTCCGATTTCAGTGAAAAACGAGAAAGACTAGAATTTCATAATTTATTTGAATTTTCAATTAAATATTCATATTCAACGACGTATTATTAATATACTCACGCAAACGAAAACGTGGTTTTTCGTATGGAAATTATAAAATTTCAGTCTTCAAATCCCAGTTGTTTGCATTATATTATATTACTAGCGCCACTGCGGCTGCACCGTTGATTATCCTTACATAGGAACTGGCTTTTGGTTTTTACCAATTCGATAGGAAAGTGTTCTGTATTTTAATATATATGATCAGTAAGTGAAATCTGACGTTCCTTGATTTTTATCTCTATTGGATTTCCTATTCTGATAGAATATTTTAATAGTGCAGGAAACTGTTGAATAAATTCATTCAAGCGGATTGGGCTTGGAATATGACTCTTTCAGCATAAAAAAAATAATCCTCATTTTTCTCACAATGATAAAAATGCTTAACAAAAGCTATTTTTGTTCGATGTGAGAGGATTTCTTCTTCAAAATTTTTGAGCCATGAGGTTTGTAATATAAGTGAACACGGACTTCCCACAACTGTTTTTATTAAGTACGTAGAAAGCCACTAACTTTTTTTTCGGAATGGTTCTATTAAAATGAAAAAATACCGAAAAGACCAACTATGGGGGATTATTTCATAGCAATAAAAGTATTACTGAAAAAGGTTCCGAGTCTAAGAGAAGAGAGCATGGCGAAATAGAACGGAACCAGGGGACAGAAAGCGCTGGAAATTCTCAATTGCAACGTGAGGGGTTTCTGTGCTTGAAGGAATTCGATGTCAGCTGAATATAGACGAAAAAAGGGACGCAGGAAACGAAGAATGAAGAACCAGTGAAACATAGATCCCAAATGAAAAAATTGTTGAGTTTCAGGTCTTGTTGCGAATTATTGTGAATGACCAGTTAGTGGGATCAAAGAATCCTTGGTACCATTCGCCAGCACTTGCTGGTATTTTGGAGAGAGGAGATACGGCATGTCACATGTTTGTGAGAACGAACAAGGATATCCGTTTTCAAACGGGTTTAAAATTCTCCAGTTTAGTGGGCAGAGGTCGACAGCAAATATTTCGAAAATATCTGCGGTGAACCAATTTATAAACTTGGTTCAAAAGGAATATGCGAATATTTACTAACAACTTACTTAGTAGAGATTTTTAGAAAAGCAATGTTGGATTCAATTTGGAGGAAATAACAAACTGTGCAATGTGTGTTTCTGTGTTATGAAAATTCCATATTTGTTGTACTTTTTTTTCGGAATTTCTCAGAAATTCATCATTGGATTGGTGGGGAGAAATATAACTTTTCACGAATAAACCATAGGATTTGTGACCTCTTAGTGAAAAAGTACATACGCCATACGTACACTGAGAGAAAAACGTACTTTTGGCTGAAAAATTAATTCTTGGTTGAAGAATATTTTTTACTATCACATAATTGAGCCAATCTTTTTCTTTCGTTCCTTAAGTATTTTTCATTGTCCAGAGAAGGAAAATTATAAGGTTTTTGTTTCCCTGGAAAATCTACATACTTAAGGGATAACAGAAAAAGAGTGGCTCATAAATTATGTGAGAGTAAAAAATATTCTTGAACCAAGAACGAATTTGTCAGCCAAAAGTACGTTGTTCTGTCAGTGCATATAATGTATATAATTAAATAATAAATTGTTTATTTGTTCTATTCACGTATAGCGATTCTTCTTAACAACTTCAGTTTTTTTGTTTTTATTCATTATACTCTTCGTAGGAAGAATAAATGCCCCTTCTACGACGAAAATTAATTATGAGCGTGTGCTGCATGATGCAATTGTGGAAAAAGGAGTAATATCAGATTCTGTACTTTGATTCTTCTACAACTTCATGTTACATAATACTCGTAAACCCACTTTAAAAGTGTGATTCCCGGAAAAATACAAAGATTCAAGAAAAATAAACAACTTTCATGGGGAAAAACGAAACGTGTTGAAACGCGTTTCGTATTTCCTTTCATCTCATTCCCTTCCAATTTCAAGCACAAAGACATGAACGATTACTTCTTTCAAACAATATTACGACAGAAGTTCTGATATTTCAAAAATAAAGTTCTACCATTTCAATAGAATAGCCTTGGAAGAATTGAAACTTAACGAGAATTTATTATTCAGAAAATTTCGGCAAATTTAACGACAGGAACAGAGAATGCCGTTTTATGATATTTTATCTT
>JAPYZN010001014.1:0-25725 GCA_030522865.1 Psyttalia lounsburyi
GGAAGTTGAAGTGTTTTTAACAACAATAGAGATAAGGGAAGCAGGGAAAATGAAAAAAAAGCACATTCGATGAAGGAAAAAGGGGCAAATGGCTGATGTGGGCTATTTTTCGTTTTTTCTTTGCTTTCCTTCCTCAAAGAAAGATGGACTCTGAAACCTTAATCGGTTCTACGGTCTCTATCCAGAGGGTGAGAGGGTCAGCGATGGATCGAGGCAACTGATAGCCTTGGAGAGTGCCTAGGGCCGAGACTCAGAGGACTTTGGAGTACACAAAATGGAGGTTACTACACGGAGAGGAAGAGGGAATTGCGCTAAATCCTATCGACTTGGCTTGACGCTGGGGGAGGATCTTCGTGGATCTATTGATTTTCGGTTTTTTTCAGACGGGGATGGGGAAGATGGGGACTGAAAAACATGAGACTCTAGGTTTGTAATTTGTCAGTGGTAGATCGATGGGAAAATAACAAGTGAAAAGTGTGGTTGCAAAATTGCAAGGCAGTCGGCTGGACAATTCCCCGAATCGAAATTCCAACCGACATAAATGGTGTACTTGACGTTCTTGCGCACTAAAGCTATATTCATACCGACACTTCATTTATTGGAAAAAAAAATTCATTGCTATGCTGACTGATGCGCCTAATCGAAAATTTTCAAGCAATTTCTTAGAGTGTGAGGGGACGCTGGTGTGAATGAATGATAAGGAAGAGATGGATTGATAGACTATTTTTTAGAGAGGGAGCCGTGTAGGGGTGAGTGGGGAAAATTGATTGTCTTTGAGGGTCGAGATTTGTTCTTGCTTTGAAATTCGATGAGTTATGATCGATTCCCCTCGTTCAGTTTTTGGATACATTAAGAATGAAATGTTGTTCTCTCCACGACATTTGTATCTGTCAAGAATTATGAGTGAGATTTTCTAGGTAAATTCCTCAATAACAGGGGAAAAACACGAATCCCTAAATTTTGAAAATAATTTGAATGCCGATTTCGTAATTGATGGTTTTTACTGATTTAAATCAATATAAGATATTTGTTCAATATGATTAAGGGAAAAGTGTGAATGAAATGGAGAGAAATTGTCGAGCGCCAATTAAATATAATTTATCTCTTTTAGATGTGACTTTATGTTCAGTGTGAGGGCATTAGGATAATTTATGCTCCGAGGAAAATGCACTATGACCTTAAAAATGAAAACCCGATAAATCGTCCTTTAAAAGTCCCCTAAAAGTCCTCTAAAAATTTCAGCTGAGATCATGGTGCTACGATAAAAAAAAGGCGACGTTAAAGATTGCTTTTACATATCCATCAGCTGCAAATGTCGCATGAATTGAATCGTATATAATTTTTTTTTTTTAAGAATGGTATGAAAATCTACTGCAGAAAATACGCAGATGACATTTAAATTACAATTCGTTCAAGATGAATACATTAAGAGAGGAAAACGATCGTTCCATTTAATTAACAAATTTTAATTAGAATTTAACTAGTCAACTGTTACGACCTTGCATTTTCCTTATTAGAGACGTAATTTTCTCGGAAATAAGGGAGCATTTCAAGAGAGCATGTGTCAAACAGCATTTGTTGAGTGCCGAAAAATTTGTTGAAAAATTAATATAAATATAGAGTATACCAGAGAATTATTAAAACCCCAGTGTTGAAAGAATTAATCATCAGTTGAAGGGCCTTCGAGCCAACAGACCGATAAATCACTCACAATCATTCATTAAATATTCATTGATTCTCAATCTCTCTCTCTCTCTCTCTCTCATTCCTCTAAATCCCCGTCCATAAGCCTATAAACGAGCTCGCGAAACTCCCATCAAACTAAAAAAAGAATTGAAAAGTTCAAGTTTATCCCCACTCTTTCCACGCCCATCCAATACTAATATCTTCAAACAATTCTCCTGTTTCCTCCGCACTCCATCCACTTCATTCAAACAAACAATGGATTATCTCCCATTGATGGGGCAAAGCTTCGATTTTTTTTCCACTCTATTCAAATTAGTGCCCAGTTGTCTTTCCCAAGGATCATCGCAATTGAAAACATCTGGAGGGAAGATCGGAGAGACTAGAGGATGAAAATCCGGGAGATTATTCAATGTTTTTTTCTATGGAGTAGTCAATGTATTTAAATGGTAGATGGGGATGGAAAGTTCATTTTACCCATCTGAGAGCCGAGAGAAGGCTCTTTTCACTCGGTTGGTAGAATAATTTGAAGAATATACGTAGAAAATTCATAATAATGGACTTGGATCGTTATTCTGGCATTCATGTCCCACACAAACTAACGCACCCCAAACGACCGCTGCCCACCATGTGGATAAAATCGCCGCGTGCATTCAGGTCAGCGAGTAGGAGAGGCTATAGGACTTTAACTCTTGTTCATCGGTCGTCTCTCGCGTGGAAACGAGAGACGACTATTTAATCGTACATGGGCATCAGGAGAGACGTGCTCATGGTACATTCTCTTGCCTCCCTCCCAGGAGGATTTGGAACCAAGAGGAGAATGGAGAGGAAAAAGAAAAGGCGTAGACACTGGAGGAAATCATTGTAAAAATAGTCACGTTGTACTTGAGATCGATATTCGATGGGCGAGAGACGGAAAAGTAGCGTTAAAACGGTATAAAGGAGGGCTGGAAATTGATGTTGAAGAACGAGATTGGGGCAATCCTGCAGGAGCTTATTCAGAATGTGCCCTGTGAAAACAAATTTTTCGGCTTCTCTGTATAAGAGAAATTCCCAAACCTCGGAAGAAATTATACAATTTTAAAATTCATTCTCGAGCTGGTATTTCACTAGGAACAAAGAAAATGTACTCCCTAATTGCATTCTCTCATCAACCATTTCATCCCTTCTTTTCATCCCTCATTAACGATAATTGAATGTCATTGTTCCGCCCATCATCGTCAGATCTTTTGCTGATGACAGCGAGCATTTGTTTGCCACCTTTGTCTCCAATTCAGCCCACAAATTTACGTAACCTTCCTACACTGTCTTGAAAATTAATCAATAACTTCATTTGAATTTCTATTCAACTTGAAAATTCAATATACTTTTTAAAAGAAAAAATCACGTGTATTTTAATAATTACTGTGCATTACTCAACCAACACAATCAGACTATTTCGATAAAAAATTCATAAATTGCAAAACGTCCTCATTCTTTTTATCAAAAAATATTTCATCCTTATCTACTTTTTCTTATTCCCGTCGCGTAAAATCCTTCCTGGAGCAATGAATCTCAACATTTTTATCTTCCTCTTCTTGAGAGAAAATAAAACCAACATAAGATATGAGATAATTTAAGCGCTGAAGAAGTTTATCTATTTTTCACTAAAACGAAAACAGAGAGAGTGCATTGAGTACGGTCTCTTTGAAGAGCGCCTGGAGAAAACCATCCAGAAATATGCGCCAGGTTTTTTTCGAAAACTTTTTGCAAGATGAAGATTTTTTTTCCGAGAGTTCAGACTCATTTCAAAATTTTGAACAAGTATTACGTAAATAATGTTAAAACTATGTATACAAATTTAATTGCGCGCGGTAATGTCGATTCTATAAAAAATTCATGTTTCGCGGGCTCATTATCGAGAAGTACTTGTAGAAATTGAGATTTCGTTTCACGGACAACATGCGAACTAAAACACAATTTTTATTCGTCTCACGTGCGTTCCCTCTGTGGTTAGATGGGGCCAAAGCTGATGGAAAATTTACGGACTGGATTAACGTAAAAATTTACTGAGAATAAGTCGAGAAATTTATATCCATCCATAAAAATTACGTTTCAATTGAATAAAATTACCAGGATTCGACGGGAACATTCATCTTTAAGCTTTCGATCCGAATTTCTGTCATAAAAACATTTTTCATTGAATTTCTCAGTAATTAATTTTGAAGGGCGAATCGCATTTATCATCAATAATTTTTGGTTTATTTTATTGTGCGTATATCGCACTATATGTACATTACTTGAGTACGTAATCCTTTATTTGATGATGTTGAGACACTGACTTTACATTAAGAATTAGCATCAACTAGAATATCCTTGTAATTGAAATCCCGGTGTCCCGCCGAATATGGAGGTAAATATTATTCATCAGAGAATGACATTTACGTGTCAAATTAATTATCCAAGCAATATAATTGATTTAAATTTATTTCTGAAGTGTTGGGTGAAGCAGGAAAATAATTGAACGTCAGTTACTGTGGCGAGATATTTCCATCTTACCAACATGATCTGAGAGGAAACTAAAATCCAGTGTTGAATGGACAAATTAGGAAACACTAGGGAACTTGGATACATATTTTTTTTTGTCTTACAGTATTGCGGCTCAAGAGAATGAGCAGAAACCAAAATTCCAATCAGCACTGAGGCTTTAATCCTCTTTTCTCTCATTCTAGTAAATTTGTGGTTGGCTTTCCGTCGAAATTGTAAAAAGGAGATGAATTTTCGTTGTGCAAGTTTAATTGAAAAGTCACTGAGAGCTTTAAACGCTTGAAAGACAAATATTTCTATTCATGGAAATAAATTCACGGAATTACACGGTGAAAGAGAGAAATTTCAAGGAGAGAGAAGATAATGAACTCTCGACGAGTTCGTGTACTTACACTCAGGGCATGGAGGATGGTACCATCGAACAGCCAGAGAAATTTTCGCTGTAAAATTCTGGCTGCTACTCTAATACGCGAGGAGGTATAATGATAAGACGATTTTTGACGTTAAATATACTAGTTGTCAGAACATTGGAGAAAATCAGATCAGCAGCCGGTATTTTTTCATTTTTTCTTACTTTACTGTTTTCTTTCTACCAGATATAGCGGTCGAGTGGCATTCAGAGTGCCCTCAGCCCTTAGGATCAAAATTTGGAAAAAAAATATCACTCAGACTATGAGCATTCACACTCAACTTATCACCATCCACCACTTCTCTCACAATTGAATCTTTCTTGGTCATTTTTATCTCGCATTTCACATTTTTCTCGTTACGCCTCACCTCCCCGCCTTCTGAATAAAATTCAAAAAATTTCTCAGTGGAAAAGTCCCTGAATATTTCATTTCCAGTGTCGGGAAAAAAATTCTCCAGATGAATATTGCCAACAATGGAGCTGTCCAGTACGGACTGAAAGCCTCAGTCCCTCTCACTGTCCAGTGGAAAAAAAATCCCAAACAAATCTACCCTTCATACCTCTGTTTCTTTCACCCTCTCCATTCCTTGCGTACCCAAGAGCAAAGCGAAAAAATGTCTTTCACGGAAAATTTTTCTCCTCCTCCCCCGCCTCTGAGTATTAAAGTATGAAAAGGTGGGCAGAGGGAAGCCAAGCGAAATTCTAAACGAGTGGACGGCTGGAAAACTGAAGGAATGAGAGGAAGAAAGCCGTGGAGGGGCCTCTGATGGTATGTGAAGTAGAATGGAGGAGTGGCAATGCAACTGGACGAATGGGGAAAAATGTGACGAAAAACATGATTAAAAATAGAGAGCGAACAGGGTGAAGGAGCGCTAGATTCTACCAGCCACACATCTTTTTCCACCTCTGCAAGTCTCTTTTTATAGCTTTACTCCGGATCTTCCAGTTCCATGATTTTCCTCTCCACAGGACATTCTGCATTATCTTTTGAGGGGTTCGAAATGAGGTGAGATGGATTTGGTAAATGATTCTCTTGACTTAGAGCAGTGAGCAAAGTTTCTGAAATTTTTAGATAAGCCGAGTCCTTCCGTCTCAATCTGTCATAGTAACATTCGTGGATTGATAATGGAATTTCAGCTGCTAGTTTATTGATGATTTATCGTCATAGGAAAGGTCCAATGAAATTGGCGATTAAAATTCTCCACCGATTTCTACCAATTACCACTATCCTTGACTGAGCCCGGGACGAATAAAGATACATGGTTAAAGATAAAACAAAAAAAAACTCCAAAGAAATATTATTAAAAATTGAGAGTGGAGAAAATCGTGTCATTGCCCATTATTTTCTTTTTTCTCAAGCATTTTTCCACTCTCCCAGTTTTCCTCTCTAACCCTCCGCTACTCTCTACACCACTCTTTTTATTTCAATAACCCCCTAGTGTGTACTCGTGGATACCAACGCGTTCGAGGGAAACTTCTGCCTCGACCGTTTTCCCCCTCAGCCCCGCAGAATTTTCTCGTCCTGCCGGTTCTCTTATCCCTCCACCTCTCAAGCGTGTGCTTTCCCACTCGAGAGGTACTCTAGGCAGAAATGCTTTTGTACTCTCAGAAAAAGGGACCGTATATAGCATGAAAAAATTGGTGGTGGGGTTGAAGTAATAGGTACAGGTGGTGAAACCAGACGAGAGAGGCAACGTTGGCAGAAAAAAAAAATAATCGAAATAAACAGAAAAAGAGCCGCGAGAAAAACAAAATATATGAGATGATGAAACGCAAAACAAGGGAAAAAAGGGGAGAAGAACAAATAAAATTAAAACAGAAGGGGCTTAGGGGCCGGGGGCGTAGAGGTGGGTGGAGGAAAAGTAGTAGAAAAAACGCAGGAGTCGACGACCCAAGAATCTCTCATTCCATTTATTTCATCTCACGTAGACGCTAGTTGTTTTCGCTCGGGTGTATGAAACATTTTGTTTTTTTGTTTTTTTTCTGCTGAGTGTTTGGCTCCTGGTTTTTCTTTTTACGCTACAGGTTTTGCACTCGTTCAGTTTACACACAGATAGACTGGGTGTGCATTAATAATCACAACGACGTATTAAATGAGATGCTAATTAACGCTTCAGTGCGGGTGTCTGAGAGTGCGGAAGGGGGGATTTGTACGGGTGCGCTGGAGAGTTGGGTTAACGAGTGTTAGGTTGGAGAAGGTGAAGATGAATTGCTCGAGAGTGAGATTGAGATCCTGGGGATTAGAGAGTTGGTTTCTGGTGGGATGTGGACCCTGAATAAATTATTTCAAGAAATCAATTGTAAGAACGACTAGTCCCATATACGCCAATTTTTTTTACGATGCTGAACTCGAAAAATCCCTCAGCGAAATGACAGCTTCAACATGAAGAGGAGTTGAGACCCAACTCATCGAGTTGGTGTGCGTCACTAACCGATGACAACGCCTGGGAATATAGTAACCCCACAACAGGGCTTACCCATACGCCGGCAGAGCTCCATTACCTATCCCCATCGACATCGTAAATTGGAGTTTGCCTACGGCCCGAATTAGGCCTTTGGGATGGGTTAACAACTAGCCCATATCCTCGGCATATCTCCTCGGAACTCCTCAGTATTCTCTGCCCTTACAACGCGTACGCGTATAATGCGAGGAAACGTTGCAGGGAGGCTCTCGTATATGCTGAAGCGTATGGGGAGAGGAAATAATGCATGAATCGCTGGCACCGTTGGAAGGTGCCTGTTGACGGGCTCTTGTGGGAATTCTCGCCTGTGAAATTTCGGGTAATTAGGATCTCTTAATGATGGCAGCCCGATGCCGTTGAAAATCATGAATTTGCACTGAGAGAGGTCTTCTGAGGTCTTCTGAGATGAACGTATTGATTTATATCAAGAACATCATGAACCGAGGAAATCGAAAATATCTATCAAGAAATTTTCTGCTGGCTTCAGAGGTAAGATAATTATTTTATCAGCACAATGTGGTTACACAAAGCAACGTTAGATTCATACACTCAATAGACTTGGTTTGAGACGTTCAAACATTCAAGAATATATTTCTCAACTTTTTCCGAATGGACTGTGTTGATCATTCCACGGAAATTTCCAAAATTTCACCAGAAGAGCTTCTCAAAAATTCCTTACAACGAGGTAGCCTTGCCATTTTTCCCTACCTCATGCTCTGCTGCGATATTGGCAAGAAAATCTTTATGAAATATCCAAACCCATTCCATCCTCTCGCTTGGGTTGAAAGAATTCCTTCATACCTTAAAAAAAAAACACATTCAATAAAACCGACGAATCTAACGCAAATACCTTCCGTCCTCCCGCCCCCTCTCACCTACAACTAACCCAGTAAGAATGTCAGCAACAAGCAGTCCTCCCACTCTTTCCAAGACATTCTCTAGAATGTTATCCTTCAAATGACAAAGCCATTTTCATCTCAACCAATGTAACCACCTTTTGTTTATTTTCAACAAACAGAACAAAATACTTGAATGGTTGACGAAAATTTTAAACATCTGCAAAATTAATGATTCATTAATCACTCCACGACTTAGTGGCGTTGGTATTGTTTGATGACAGACAGATTTGTAAAAAGGAAATATCTGTCACTTTGAGAATACAACCTTGACAATTTGACGTGCGACACACATCAATCAAAATTGTCACCCCCTGGAAATTAGGGCGATGAGACTGATGGAGACCGTGACATGTCAAATTGTCAACTGCACCCCCTCCCTCAGCCCCAGGTCTCGACGCAGCCCCTAAAATTGGAACAGTGCACATGATCATTGTTCATAATGTGAAGCCACCGTGTGATGCATAGACCATCGGAGTGTAGATGGTGGAAGCGAGGGAGAGGGGGTGGGGGGTGGAGGTGGGTCGACTAGTGCCGAGGATTAGTACTGTCATTGGTTACTGCCGGGATAACATAGAGTTACGCACACGAACGCGCTAAACTAGCCGAAGGGGAGGGACAGATAGTTACGAGATTGTGTATGGTCATATTATGGGGTTGGATCGGCATGCGAGAGATGTCTGTGGTCATTCGTGGGTAAGTTACCGCTCGGAGGGAGGGAGGGAGGGAGTGATGCACGGGGAAATTGATATTGGCTTGGTGCGTGATTTGATAGTATTTTTTACGGACGATATGTGTGATAACGAGGCAAGTATTGATGATCACTCGGAAGAGAGGATTCTAGAGGGATGAGGAGAATGGATGGATGTAGGTTTATTGCAAAATGAAAACCGAGAACCTTAAAAACCGAGGGCAAGAAGCCCGAGACGTCGAAGAGAATGATTTCGAGGTCTTTAACCCGAATCTCCAGACACTCGACAAGAATCTCATTACAAAGGCAGGTAAATTTCCGTTGCAAAGCACTGCTTTCCACTCCTCTTTGTTCTAATACTCGTGGAGATCTGATGAAAAGAAGTTTTTGCGTGTAGAAAACCGTTGTTGTTTGTATCACGGCGGTGAGTTCAAGGCGAAATGAGGTCGTCAGGTGGTGTTTTCCAGCGGAAATTTTCCTGGGTTTTCAATGGAAGTGGTTGCACTCATCCACCTCTTGAACTCCCCAAGATATGCGTATTTCTTTTCGCCTTTTCTATTGTTCACAAAAACCCAGAGCAGAATTGTTTGGTCTTTGTTGGATTAAATATTGATGCCCGTGTGTGCTTCAAATAGTGATTCCATGAGTTTTATATAGATGGATCCTTGGAATTTTTCCACTGCAGTGTCAACATTATCTTCATCTCTACATTGATTTGCAAGTCAAGCATTATCAAGTGAGCCAATCAAGCTCGCTGTGTAATCGACGAAACCTCAGGGTTGTTTAACAGATTGGTTGACACATAAATGGAAACAAACGAGGATACGGTAGAGGCTAGTGCCAACGATCATGGTGAAACGTAGTCCCCGGAGGTAAAGTTGTAGTTGGTGCTGATCCAACACGTGGGAATCCAGTAGTGCGAGTCAATGCACTGGCCTGGCAGTGCCGTTGGCTTTCACCTTCGCATGGAAAATCGTAACGCTCATTAGTGCTTGGTACGGACATGAGTTTGCTCATTAGAGAAGCAATACCCTGCGAAACTTCCATTATTCCTCCAACAATACTTGAAATGATTGGTAAATTTTCGAGTGGAAGATTGTTGTTATTAGCTATTGGAAGGAATCATTTCATCCGACCGCAATTGTTCTGCATTGAACATCATGCATTAACAATTTTCTACGCGAGAAAATGGGGGGAAAAAATATAGAGCGAGAACAACAGGGTAAAAAATATAGAAAGCAGGGGGAGGGAAACGTGAAGAGGCAATTTCAACGGCGGTTATCTCAACTCTTACCCCCACGTTTTTCTCTCTCGAGAGGGTAATACTTTTAGAGAAAATCGAGTCAAAAAGTGGGCATGAGAATTATCGTAGTCCTTTGGATATAACCGTAGATGAATTACGAGATGCAATATATCTTTCCGTAAAAAATTTGCAGAGCCGAGATGGGTTTTGAAAACCGCGGTATGATGAACGTTCATTTGTCGAGTTTCAACATTGCTAATTAAATTGAAACTAGAAATGATATAATATTGACTACTTTAATACGCATTGATTAGAGAGAATTATGCCTTTTAAATAAAGTCACTGGTTTTATTGCAGTAACTAATTTTTTTTCGGATGCAAACTTGAGAATCATAATTCTTCAAGAAAAACTTTATCACAACGAGAGGCCTACTCAGTTGCCCTTGGATCCATCCATTATGTCCTACCCGTCTTCCATCCCCCCCTTTTTTGGAGAGCTTGTAAGTGCATTTTATCATTGACACGAGCGTCTTTTGTACAATTTTTTCCCCTTCTTTTTAAAACGGAATATGACCTCACGAAGGCCGTAGTGGGGTTTAAGGGGGGAGCTAGGGGATGAAAGGGAGCGTAAGGATAGGGAATGAGGCAGACGTCAAACCTGTTGCGTCCCCCGCTCGACTGTCCAAGAAGTAGTCGCCCGTTCGGTGGTTTCAGTTGTGGAGGCGGCGGGTGGAGGAGAAAAGGGAGGGCCATAGCGTGAGGCAAACTTCACCGGGTTATCATGACTATCTCTCTACCTTGGCTAGTAGCAATTATCGATTGCTATTAATAGATAGTCAGTGACAAAGGTAGACTGTTCATTCGATACTATCCCTTCACTCTGTAATGGCTGACCAGAAGGCGAATGAAACTACTTGGACGAGTTCGGGGAATGGGTCTGATCGTCAAAGGGAACTTTCCACTTGGGAAAATTTCATCGTTAGATGATGGGGTCTTGGTCGGTGGTCGAATTATTGGGTGCTATTCTGAACTTTCTCAGGGAAATACAATTTCTCGATATAATGACGTTGCACGAAGAGGGGAAATTATTTTGATATTATGGGGGAAGAAGTTGAAACTTAATTGGATTAAAAGGGAATAATCAACAGAAATACCTTTGGAAATTTTTCGCTCTTAGTGCTATTAAGCATCATTAGAAATACTGGCTAGCGCTCGATTGGTCGTAAGCGCAGAGAGAGAGAGATATATATATATATATAAAGAAGACTGTCATCGATTGCATAAGGCGCATGTGAAAATTGGAGTAGGTTGGCTCAAGCCACGTCTGCGATTAGTCCAGCGCTCAACCAACTTTGGGACGTCATTAGCGATTCCAGAGCCTTTGAAAATTGTCAACTTTTCATAATTAATTATTCATTAATGAGCTATATTTCAAACTTTTCTGCATGAAAATCACTTACTTAAGCCTTCCACTTGAAGTTAAAGGAAGAAAAAAAAATGATCCAAGTTCTCTGGTGGTTCACAGTTTTCATTGAATTAAATTTTACAACTCAACAGTTGGATAAAATTCGAACGGAACACTTTCATACTGTGAAAAAAAAAACCACGACTCGATTCAAGTGGAACTCAACTTTGTAAAATTAAAGAATATTTTGTTTTAAAATGGAATTGATAACCTGCCAATACGCCCACACATTCTAGGTCTCTGTATGTATAATCTTGTCATAAAGTTTCACCCCAATATCACGCAAACGGAAACCACTCACCCCACAAGTAGTCTCCATCAACCAAAAATGAGCTCCGGATATTCGAAAAATGTTTCAATATCGAGTTACATAATCAAGAATCTCAATTTCCACACAGGTAATCGTAGAAGATTGGAGGAAGGAGTTATATGATGAACAAGAGGGATGAAACTGAAGTAGTGGTCGCCGGGGGAGATGACGGAATAAAGCTCCCAGGGTCCCTCGAGGCGATGCTCTTGAATGAAAACCACAGCTGAGAGTGCGTGGCGAGGAACGGGAAGTGGAAGTGGATGGCGAGGGTAAGGTTTAACTACTTACAGACTCTCTCGCCCAATTGTTGCCCATGGAGAGACTCTCCATTTATTCTGTTGAAAGTTAATTCAATGCATTAAGCCGCATTAAATCATCAACGAAACTTTTTCACATTCTCTCGGTCGTTGATTTTTTTTCAACGACTTGCCGACTTTTATTGAATTTAGAAGCTGTAATGTGGCCTAATTTGTGTAATTTCATTATAAACTATGAAAAAGTTTCATATAAGCGTTAAAAATCGAGTTATTTTACTGTTGAGGGGAAAAAGGGAGAATTTAGCAACTTTTCGAAGGCGGAGAGATTTGGTGTTGAAAGCTTTATGAAAGGGTTCCCATTGGCTTCGATAATTATTCGTTATATCGCAAGTACGGCTAGAGAGGCGCCACTTACTAAAAGGTCTGGTGATGAAATTACTATATAATTCATACATAGGTATTTAGAATTTTCGAAAAAAATTAAAAATGATTTGAAAATACTATTTCTCAAGATTAAAAAGTATCATTCGAAGTTTCAGATCGAAAATTCAAGTGAATTGAATTTACAAAATGAGTGACTCGCTATGACAAACCATCCCTGGCTGAATGAAATATCAATTTACGGAATAATAATTCGTCTCCTGGCGTATAAAATCACCCCAAAAAAGGTCGATAGTACGTGCCTTATCAGCATGTAGCACACTGTGTCAAACAATGTATCAGAGTCTACAGCCGATGTTCATCCATAAATTTTCCCCCGTATGTTTGTTTCCGATAAAGAACAAACAAGAGAAAGGATAATACAGCAACTCCGAAAGACTAGATACCACGGGTACAGTATATATTTTTTCTGAATCACTCGCATCCTGATTGGTCGCCGTCTGGGTTGGATGAGCATTCAGAATCGATAGGCAGTTACTGCCGGAGAAACAAAAATAAGTTGAACCAACAAAAAGTATTTTCGTACGAGTACTCCAAACCCTCGATTTTTTTTTTACTCGAAAATTTTCTTTTTCTCCCGTTCCTCTATCTGTTGCGGTTTATCAGACAGTCCAGTTTTTTTTCGTACGTTGCATCAGACGGTGCAATTTCTGTGGAAGTGATCGGACATTTTTCGAGGAAGGTTGAAGAAACATTTGAAAAAAACTATTGCATTTTAAAAAATGAAAATTACTCCTCTTGTACCCTTTTCTTATACTGTTGGAAAATTCCGCTTATCATTTCAATAAAACAAAATTTTTTCACTCACTCTTGCATTTTTTACAAAATGAGTTTGCTGCAGTCAAAAGTTCATTGAAACGTTTTAACTAGCTCCCGTAAGACACTGAGGGTCCGGCGAAAGTGAACAGCGATAGTGCTCCTATGACATTAATTAACGAGGTCCCAGGATACTTTAGTGGACTTAGGGTACTCGAACAGTGAATATTCCCCGTGGAGCTCTTGGGTTTCTATCAAACTTTTTCTTGAGATCGTCGGGTTTTAATAGAGAGGCCAATTGCAGAGTCTGGGAGGGTAGCCAGGAGACGAAGAGAAAAAAGTGGTGACGGAAATTTTAATATTACGTAAAATTAAAAAGAAACCCAATCAGAGACTCAATTATGTAGGTCTTTAAAAAATATTTGGCTATTTAATATTTTCAATTACTATTATTCTCTAATCCTACTATTCTTTATAGAAAACGAGAATAACGAGAATTTAACTTTTTCAGGGAAGCACTGATTAGTTCCGGTAAAGAAAAAAATTATTGTTCTTCAAACTTCGTTAACACGTCAGTCATTAATAACAAAGCCCCATCGAACATTTAATTACAATGTTTGTAATGCAATACAAATATTGAATGTCTTTTGAAACGTTTCCAGTGACCTCATCGGAAATGCTATCAATATATCCCTGGAAATTCACAATAAATATTAAAAATTCTGCAAACAGCAGTACGTAAACAGAAGCCCACAAATATTTCCGATGAATATCATTTCAATGCGATTGTAGCGGAGGCCCTATTAAATTCTCAATATTATCATACTCCATTTGATAATTTTTTTCTCGTTTCATTACTAAAGCCATAAAGCGTCCCTGCCAATATTTGAAATCCCATTAGAATTGATGAAGCTGTACAGAGATGAAAAATAAATTGTGATAAATTACGAAAGTGTTTGCGTGAACATTGGCATTGAGCGAAAAATCCTAATTGATTTGTATATAATTGACTGGATTTGAAGAAGTCTATATTCATAACACGATAAAAGTGCACCCAAAACAGCCTTTTCAGGTTGATAAGGAAGCTCAGGCAGGATCAGCGTGAAAAACGCGGCTTGGCAACTATAAAAAGGACTCTCCCCCTCCCCCATTTATTCCTCCTCCTAGCGTTCTTCAACATCTCGCAAGCTATTATTATCATTATTGCATTTTCATCTTCATAAAAAATAAAAAAATTAAAAAAAAAGAGAAAATGAAAAACGCTCCGGCACAAACGTCTATAAAGCATCCACGTAATGCAGTACGTTGTCAGCAATTCATTTTTTCCCTCGCGTGTGATACAATGAAAGCAGGGTAAGAAAAAATAAAAGTTAGAAAAAATAATAATAAAAGAAAAAGATGGGTGAGAGGGAGGGAGTATTTTGCAGAAGTTGGCATTCCGAACTCTTCTTGTTAACTCGCCCCATCTGCGGTTCTATCACGTGCACGTTTTTCCAGTTGATTTCGTAATTTATATGTATGTACGCCGGAGACACGGAGTATAGGGTACCTGTTCTCTCTCACTGACAATAAAATTCTTGTACATCTTCCCCCAACCTAGCAGCCCCTGTATGCAGAATTCTCTTTTGCTTGTCTTTGGGCCGTACTGGATAACGTACAACGTATATGTAGATAAATTGTTACAGTTTCCTCTAGTGAAGTTCAAACCGTACGCGCTGCTACTCAACAAAGTTGAGGTAGTTGTTATAGGCACACCCTGGGCTTTTCCACTATCCTATTTTGTCTCTAACCTTACACTGCCATCAGAATGAAAATTTATGGTAACTCGGTGACATTAGGCGGCGTTACCGGGAGACAAATGTTTTGATGAAAACTTGACACAAGCCTTATTCAAGTCGATTGAGTTTGAATTAACGAATTTTTAATTGGGATAGTTGCCAAAGATATGCGTCAGGTATTGGTGCAATGCCTGCCTTGCGGGCTCCACAAGGCCTAACCTGACTTTCGTAATATTTCGATGGAGATTTAGTTGATGACAAGTATTAATGACGAATAATTTGAAGAGAAAGGAGAACGGTACATGAATCGAATTGTGTGAGATCAAGAGGCCAATGAAGTAAAAGGGTTATTGAGACAGAATTATTTGGAGCGAACGACACTCTCTGAAATTAGAATGTTTGGTGAGATAGAGTTTTGAGTGATGTGTGGCCCTACCCGATGCATTGAAATAAATCATTATGAAGGGCAAACAGTATTTAGAAAGGGAGAGAGAGAGAGAGAGGGAGAGAAAGCAAGAAAAAAATGTATTCCATGGCCTAAATTTTTTCACATCAATTCATTACATAAAAAATTCCACCACAAAAAATTCCGAAACCTATAAAATCCGTGCATTTACGACTCACCTACCGTTCCACATCCTTTTAAAAATTCCATAAGTCATAAAATAAAAAACTTTGAAACAAAACGCCGAAAAATACCCAATCCGATTTTTTTTTATAACCTCACGTAATTCATTGACAGTAAAAAAAAGGACGAATGAAGCCAGCTTTACAACGTATATAAATAGGTCGAAGAGACTCGCTGTAGCATTTCAGGGGCTATAACTCGTGCGTGGAGGAGCTGTTGGTGGTTTTGTAGAAGCTAGGGGACAATTAATGCCGAGCGGAAAGATGCATTTACGGTTTTAATCTTCCTTCTCTCGCTTTCTCCCACGAGAATTCACGGAGTTGTATAGAAATTTCGAGCAAACGGGTGAGTACGGGGGGGGGGGGGGGGGGGTGGGGGGGGGGGGGGGGGGGGGGGGAGTTGGAAGCAGTATATAAGGGATACAGAATAGATATTATTGCGTTTTGTTATATACAGCGGCATTCAACATTTTCTCCTTTTCATTTTCACCCGCGAAAAAAAGCCACACGTACGTTTATGCCACTTGCACACTCCTTTCATTTTTATTTTTCATTACTTGGTTTTATTTTCTGTCTGTCTCTTTAAATGCCGGCATTGGCCCTCACACTTCCGGTCGGAAAATTCTCGATATTTTTCAACTCGACCATATGCCACGTGCAGCAACCACTGCATGACGTCTCGTTGTGATTTTTTTTTTGTATATATAACTTTCTCTCTCTCTCCCTCCCTCTCTTGCGCGCACGCTTGCTCGGTTCTCTCTCACAACAATAGAAAATCGTTTATTTACGTTTATCGTAACCGTCGAGTGCTGCGGGAATATGAAATAGTGGGGAAATAGAAAAATAACCCCTGTGAATTATGCATCGGGTTATTGAGATTCTCTTTGCTCCTCTCCGGCGACACTACCACACCGGCACTCAGGTAGTTTTTTTTCGGTGGAGGGTTATGAAAAAATGAAAAAGTACTGTGAAAAATGAAGTGAAGTGCACACAGAAAAAACTGAACGTAAGTTATTTTTTATAATGGAAACAACAGATCTTGGTAGTATTTAACTCCTTCAATTTTTCAAGAGAAACATTATTATTTTTTTTATTAAATTGAACCTATAACATTCTGACAATAATTTTCAGAATCCTCCAACGGGTATTTTTCAGTGAGAAATCGTTGATTGAAAAGTGAATCCTTCAGAGGCTTCAAGCAGTCTTGCTAGTATATTGCGAGTATTTCGTTCACTCCTCCAGCATAAACCGGCAGGAGTGACGCCCACGCGGAGCGAAAAAAACTACTTTTGACAAAGAAGATTTACTTGATACAAGAAAGGATTCTCTTGAGAATTTTTAAAGTTGTGAAATCTCCTGATAAATAATTTTATTCTCACCCTGAGAGAGTAAAGTCGCTCACAGAATCAGATTTTCTTGGCCCGAGAAATTGTTTAAACTCTGGCATAAGCCTTCCTATATATTCATCAAGTTTGTACTACATCTAATATTGAATTTTGTTGACTATTATATTGAGAGGAGAATTTCATTAACTGTGAAGAAATAGAATAATTGTCATTGACCTCGTGAAAAGTGATAAGACAAAATATTCCACCAAGTTAAAGCTGGTAATTTTTCTTATAACGAGGAATAACAATAGAAGTAAAGAAAGCTTGTGGCCTTCGGTGCAAACTATCATTTCACCTTCCATAAAGAAGATAGGGAAAAAAATATGGAATCGTAAAAAAATAAGTTCTAATTATGTTCTCATAAACCATCACACTCATAAAGACTGTCCTGAAGGACAAACGATGTTCATATCTAGAAATAAAGTCGACCCTTAAAAATATTTCAAGCCGTAATTAGAAAAGGAATTGAACAAGAGAAATTCTCGAGTAGAAAAAAAAACACTGCTAATTGCTACAGAAATGGCAGAAGTCAGGTAAGATAATAGGGTTTCATCAGAAATAACCAACAGACATCGTCAGACAACAGCCTGAGGTCCTAGCGAATGACAAAACTCACTCCTAAAAAATCGTAAAACCCTTTAAAAACGATTCGAATGCTTTTTCATCACAAAACCATCCACATAAACTCTAGAATAACGGCCAAATAACAATGGAGGAAACAACACCTGACGACGCCCTTCCACTCCTCCCTCCACACAGTGATCATTTGCAAACCCCATAAAACAACTCCTCAAATTTCTCACTGCACGGAAATCCCAAACAAACCCTCTTTTCATCCGGAAACCCATAAACAATGAATCGCCGAGAATGACAAAAGATTATACTTAGCCATAAAAAAATTGAAAATAGATCCTATCTATGAAAAGAAAACAGAAAAAGATCATCAGAACTGGAGATGGAAAACCTACCACGAAACAAACAGCAGCTAAATAAAATGATAAAAATTCACTCCCGTAAATTTTACTGTTTCCCTACAGCTACAGACCCTCCCTCCCTCTGTCGCACATTTTCTTCCTCCGGCACTATCCACTACAGTCACTCCACTTCCTCTCATTCTTCTTATTCTCATTCCTAGACTTTACTCAATCTGTTTCGTTTACCCAATGAGAGAACATTCCCCATTGTTTTGTTTTCCTCAGTAAATCTACATTTTTTTAAATTTTCCCGCTGTTTATTTTTCTCCCGCACTAGCGTCCGACGCGCGTACAGTGCACTTGCAGCCCTCATTTTTATCCTCCTTTTTTGCACTCGTGGACTCCAAAAATCTACGCCCTAAATTGCGTGTGCTCAATGTCGCTACTTATCAGAGAAGAAATATGGGATGGAGATGGTCTGGGTCGAGGGCGCAGTCGGATAAGGGATTCACTGCCCCTCTCACCCTCCACTCCATCTCCACTCCATCTCTCTTGAGGGAATTCTTGCACGTGTTTTCCACCAAGTTTTGACATCGGAGATCGAATTCACTCCACCCCCACCCCTTTCATTCTCAACCTGTCAATCTCGCTGGCGAGAGGGGAGTGAACGGGAATCAATTGTCTTAAATCGAATTTATAGATACTCTCGAGAGTTTTCTTTGTGTAGTCATTTTCTCATTCGTAACTTGATCATTTTTAGCCTCTACCATCATTTAACAACATTTGCTGTCTTTTCCGATTTAATTTGCATACATATTTATATCGGTAGCAAGAGGGTAAAAAATTATTCTACAGAGATGCGCCATTTTATCCGTTGGATTAAAGTGCCTTTTTGCATGATAATAACCATTAAATAGCTTGGATGGTATGGAAAGGGCAAAAGAAACACAGGATGGCCGAGATAATACTATAATTATATGGACCATAAAAAAATGTAATGGGAGAGTGTGAAAAAATAGGCGCGGCGCCGGAGTTTGAGTAAAAATGGCGGACTTTGGAATGAATATGTGCACTTGAAATTGGTATTTTACTAATTATGGATAATGAGATTTTGTCTAATTTAATTTGGAGATTTAAATCGAGTGTTTGTGGAATCATTTACGAGTTTCCCATTTTAATTCGTCAGTGAATTATACCGAATGCCGAGATTGCTTTTAATTGTGATGATAAATTAATGAGAGAATGAATTTTGCACTTACCAACATTTACTAATTGACAATAGCCATTTATTATTTCGGGTCTTACCTGGAACAGAAGAAATCAATAATTAATATAGGAATTGTATATTATAGGAAGATTAAAATATAATTTATTGAATAATTAGCTGATAACGGAAATTATGGAATTAATGAGGGGAAATTATTCTTTGAAGATGAGGAATTTTGTTTTATCAATTAATTGTTTGCGAAACACTGAATGATTTATCAGAATATTCAATCACGTTATAGTAGAATAGCTTTCAATTCGTAATCGCAATATGCAATAGTTATTTCCATTTGGATGAAAATTAATAGTTAATGAGATATTCATTAGCAGAAGCCATTCAATACATTCCTTTGATCTACATTGAGGATAGAATTCAATAAAAATTTCGATAAAATATTTCCTCTCGCATCAAAGGAATTATTATTATATTAGAAGTTGAATAATGATTGCCTTTGTAAATAAATGGTTGGAATACTGTTGCAAATTATTAAGTGAAATGTCCAATGAAAATCTCTCTAAATTTAAAGTGTTCAAGAGTTGTGGTATATCCAACGATTTTATTCATGTTGGATGAAAAAAAAATCAAAGTACTCTTGTAATCCCGTGATATTACTGTGGTATCCCTTTGTTCATTTGAAAAGTTGAAAAATAACTGAAAATTCGATTTATATTGAATTCTTCTCATAAAATCGCCACAGGCCAAATTAATTGGCTAGAAATTTCAAGACAATAAACTGTCTTAATTAGAAAACATTTTCCCCTTCTCCAAGGCCCCCCAAAATCAACTTCAACAGTTGAAAATACGGTTGCAGAAGTCAATATTTACGTGTTTATTAGAGATCGCGAAAGGAATGCTCGAGACCACATAAAAATGACAGGTGCTCCAGTGAAAGAGTGAGATGAGTGGTAGGCCATTCTCCCAGGAATGAGAGAATGAGGTGCTTCACCCAGTGTTGCCACCCCCCCTCCCCCACCGCGGAACACCCCGAGGAGGATCTGCCCGACGTTCTGAATTGCGTCCCGAGGTAGCTCGCAAAATACCGTATGCATTATGCATAGGAGGGAAACGGGAGCTCCAAGAGAGGGGGGGAGGGGGGGAGCAATAGGTATGGGTGAGTGAGAATGAGAGAGAGTGAGAGAGCGAGCGTACAATGGAAAATGGGTAACGATGGAGAGAAGTAGGTAGAGTGGAGTGGGGATGATACTCGTGCCAAGTGTGGCCCGCGCCGTGACTGTGGCGACTACATGTAATTTAATTTAAGAGCCTCGTAAGGAACACGAACACCAGAGCCTTTTATTTTTCATTGGATGTTTGGATGGATGTCCACGAGACTTTTAGGAAACTGTTTAATCGAATGGAGCGTTTCCAACTCGTATTTGGATGGATAAGAAGTTATTCGTGAGAGTTTTTTTTTAATTGAGAATGAGTGGCCAAAAATTAATACCCCAAGTGCTAAATAAATTGAGGAAAAGAAGTTAGAATTTTTTAAATACGTCGTCTACATGAAATCTCTATTCTCTTGTTAGTGAATAATCAGTTGTATTTTCTTTTGACGATTCGAAAGAAAAAAAACGATTTTTTAGCACTTCAAGAGCGACTCAACGCCTTCCCAAAGCTAAATAAACAATTAGTTGTTTAAAGTCTAGTCCGTTTTAATTTTCGATTCGTTAATATTTATTTTCCAATCTTCGATCCCTTTCATTCAAAAATTGACACAGAGTCTTTGATACTCCGAGTACAGTTGTCTGCCCTGATCGCCCTTTTTCCACTCCATTCACTCGTTACAATAACTTAGAACTGTAATGTTCTCTCGTTATTTTTCTTTCCTCCCTTGTAGCTGTGAATTTTTCATGTTTCGTTTTATCTCTTTTCATGTACTTTTTATCAGAAATAAAAGGGACATCCTAATGGCGTTCAATTTTCTCGTTGGAAAGTTTTCCGTCGAGAGGTGGCTGGAGTAATTTCTCACAATTTATTTTTCATGAAAGTTCGTATGATTAAGATAAAGTGGGAGAGTGGAAATGAAAGATGATTTAATGTACAAATGTTGGGGACAAATGAGAACTAAAACCATTGACTTGGCCGCACCATTATTCGCCTCTCAATCTGTCAATTATACTAACGATAAAAAATTCAGTTTGACTTTGTGAATTTAATTTTCTTTAGCTGTTTCATTTTTACCTTACTTACTGACTCATAATTAAAGCTGAATGAAAATTGCTCAGACATGAAGGATTAAATTGTTTTGAATCGTCGAACCACTTGAGTGACCACTATTTAAAAAAGAATATAAAAGCTATTTTAATATTTCAATGGATTGCCCATGTCCATCCATGTTGGTATTTTTTTCCTCATTCTAAAATTTATTTATCATCTCTGCATTGAACGACTGATGCGAAGTTGTCTTATCCCACTTTGAGAGATTGAAAAGGTTCAGTAAAGGAATCAAATATAGAAGGAAGTGAGGAATTGAGGTCTCGTTGAACAAAATGACGATGCTATCACAGCAATAATGACGGTGGCATTTTTTCCAGGTCCCATGGGCTCCCCATGAGATCTAAGCCAGAGTGAAATAAAAAGACATGTCCTCTTAAGCTCCGATTAATCACTAAAGGGATCTACAGTAGAGAATGATACTTTATTCAATCAAGTCCTTGGGGCGCGCGGGAGTGACAGGCACTGGCGCTGTTGATGATTTGGGGAGTGGAGTGAGACTTCTAAATGTACTAGCTCCACTCCCTCGGGTATTTTCGTGAAACCGGTCCGCTTGCTCGTATATCCAGCGAAACCAGTAGAGTTTGACGACGACGAGTGAACCATTACACCCTCAGTCCCTCGCACTGGTGTACACCGAGTTTTCGGGGTGTGTATACAAGGGGACTGTTACTGACTGTCGTTGAATCCGTTTTCAGTTACCATTGGGGTTGAGTAGAGGAAGTTCGTAAGGACTAACGGGAAGTACTTGTAAGTAAACTGTTTGGTGGTTTGGACTCACCGAGATTGCACTCACCGGTTAACTTGTCCACTTGTGAAATTAGTTTATGGTTAAGTCTCAATGAAACTGGAGGTCTGAGTTTGTTTGAGTATTTGATGAATGGATGCAGAAGAATTGTGGGGGGACGGGGGAGCTCTAACATTGAATATAGGACAAGTCTGAAGCTTTTTTTCCCCAGTCGATACATTTGCCTTAAGAGATTACTCCAGTGGTATTGGATTGTAGTTCCCTTCCTACAATCACCAGTCCGAAGCTACTGTATCCCAAATATCCGAAAAAATATAGACGCCAAAGCCACATGACCTCAAATCCTGCGTTCCAGTGGCAGAATCAGTTCGTGAAAAATGACCATTAATAATCACAAACCTCGACAAATCACCCCTCCTCCTGCTCCCCCTCGGTGAATTGTTTTCACTCAATGAAGAAAAATCCGTACTACACTCGACATTAATCCCATCCTAAAATTCCATTCACAACAAGCATCCTCGACTAACCTCGAGCGCTCCACAATTCTCTTATAGCCACTTTTCAACTTGACATACTCAAAATTAACTACTCCTCCCCTGTCCCCCGTCGCCCCACAATTTATAGCCACACTCAAAACAACTGCGGAAACTTTTCCCACCCAGAACCAATAAATCCACCTAATTCACATTATTCCATCCCAAAGGAAAATACCACTCACTCGGAATAAAAGTCGAAAAGATAATTGAGAAGCATGAGGTTGAATGCAAATCCCGAGTAAATATTGCCCCAGACTTTTGGCCTCACGCTCACTCACTGCATGTACGTCTCTCAACTCAAACAAAGAAGAGAGAGAGAGAGAGAGAGAGAGAGAGAGAGAGAGGGAAAATAAATAAAAACAGATGAGGAATTCGTAAATGTACAAGAGCTCTTTAAAATACCTCAGGACATGGCTCCCCTCGTCCTCACCAGGTTGTTTACATCTTATACTTCTGGTGCTGCTCTAGTATTTACTCACCTCAGCGTGTTTATACACAACAGGCAAAGATAAATAAGGATTATTGTTATGATAAAGGGTGGCCAACACCCGTCGAGCAGGTAGAGTTACCCAGGGAGTGAAGGGGGGGCTGTAGGTTGGATGGTAGATTTGCTGGCAGAGTCGAGCTTCAGCTAGAGTCCGAGCAGCCCGGCTGTCAGCACATCTAAATCCCAGGAGTGACGGCCGGGAGTAACCAGGATGAGAGTAGGAGGATGGGGAGATGAGTAAGACCGTGAGGAGGAGGTTGGGGAAGTGACAAATTTAGCAGCTTTAAAGCCGACGACTGGGCTTGTGTTACTGGGTGAAAAACTTGCCTGCCATATGGCGTGGACAGAAGTAGAAGTTCAGAAATGTGCGGGGGGTGGACACGTGAAATTGGGAGAATTAGGAGTTTTTTTTATGGTGAGGTAGAGGGGTGTTTTTTGTAGTGTAAGGAGAAGGGGATTTTTACGGAGAGAAAGAAAATACTTTGGACAAACAAGATTTAGGTGATACCGGGGAATAGTCTCATGTTTATGTAAATCGTAAAATTTCTAGAGTAATAATTTTGGTTTCATAAGACGAGGGGAGGCACAAATTTTTTAAGAGGCTGAGTTTACCTTGTTTCGGGTAAAGCTTAAGGGGTCTTTAAACTGTTTCCCTCTCTACAGCCCTTTAACCCTTTAAATCAAAATGAAATTGAAAGCTAAAGCCTGAAATTAATTTCCCTTCAAATGGTCACATTTCCCTAAAACCCTCACTCCCACACCAATTTCAATACCCACAATTTTACTGCCAAATTCAAAATGAAATTTGGCAATTCCCTTGCCCGTTCTGAAGTCAGTCCTCACTTAAACCCTATTGAGCCCAAAATCCTGATTACACTGTCCCACACTCACCCCTACCCAATTCCATTACAAACGAAATCAGCGATTCACCTATATCCCCTATCACCTCACACAAAGAGACACCTGCAGTAAATTCTGACTTATTCGAATAAAGCGAAACCATCCTATGAAATAAAATCAAAATCATTATATGCCCCAGTGATTTTTCAGTGTTTCTTTTCGCTGCACATGCACACACACACAGTCCGCCCGATTATTAAGGCGCTTTGGACCAGCGAGAAACCGTATAACCGAGAACAAAGCGAGAAATTGTGGAAACGAAAAACAAAAAAAAAATAAATACAAGAAAAATTGTAAAACGAGAGACAACAATCGCAGAGGAACGCAAAAAAAACATTGGATAAAAAAAGATACATTTTAGCCCACCATTCCAGGGGGAAAAAAAAACAAAATTGAGTGAAAAAAGTGCCGTGAAAGCAATGCCACGAATTGTACCATCTGTTGTCGTCGGGTTCTCGTTTCCACCGCGCAATTATCGTTCCTGATGCTCATAGCCGGAGTGTGGCGTTAGCGTTTTGACTTTTTCGGTCTTCGTCGGCGGTGGTTGGCAACTACCCGACGCACCGGAGCGAGATGACTCCTCGTTAGATGGAGGAACGAAAAAAAATGTAATAGAATGAAGAGAGGGAGAGACATTAAAAGCCATTTCTGGGGAGGCGAGGAATGTGACAAACGTGTGGGTAGAAAATTGCACTGGAACTGGAGTTGTAGAGTTAGGGAACGGGTGGAGAATGACTTGAGGGAGTGGAGAAATTTTTCGGAGGATAATTGTCATACATTTTTTCGGGTTTGGACGGAATGGAGCGGTTTTTATTTCAGTCTGTTAGGTGATGGAATAATTGTTTCATTGAAAAACACAATTATGCCACGCGTGATCAGTGGAAATTTCTCCAAATTCTCCAATTTTTTTAAAGCTCAACTTGGCAAAGCACAACCGCAAATGAAATGTATCGTTCTAGATTATCATAGGAGAGAAAAGACAACTGTAGCTGAGTACGAGAAACGTTCTTCCAAACTCAGTTTTTAAAATCAAGCACAAGAAAAAAATAGAGTGCTGTGCGACTCATATGCTAGGAAAAAATGCCTGTTAACCTCATTTTCTACCGACCAGAACCGAGAGTAGAGAAGTGTAGAGAAGAGGGATGTAGTGGAGGTATGCTTTCAACAAGGGCTAATCTTATTTCCCAACCGCTTGCAAGTGGACGAAGAGGATATAAAATTAAAAATTATTATATGGGGACAGCAATCGAGGAACAACTATAAAAACATTAAAATTTGATTTATTTCGACCAGAATTTGCAGTAAAAAGTAAAATTTGTCTATTAGGGCCGGAGTAATGAAGTTAAAGACTGAAACTGTCTTGATAGCAACCGATATTACGGCATGTATGACATTGAATTGCCTCTTGTCCACGAAAAACAGAGACGAATGCGTAAAATTCATGAGTAAAAAAATTAGCACAACAGATATGAAACTAAAACATGTTTGCGGTATCGCGGTTGTAAATTGCACCCAAGACTGCGATTAGTTAGCTTTTGTATACACAGGATAACCACGTGGAATAGCAAAGCATAGAGAACCTACATAGAAAATCTCTCTAGCAGGGATACACTGTCAGTGTAGGCAAAAGGTTTATCTCTAGTTGGATGACGAGCAATATGCGCCATGGGAGTGAGTGGAAATGGTAGTTGAGGTTTAGGGTGGTTTTCATGTATGAAAAGACCCCT
>JAPYZN010001014.1:25730-85877 GCA_030522865.1 Psyttalia lounsburyi
CCTTTACATTTTCCACTGTATGTTTTGACACTCGGACGAGTACAGTAACACTCACGTGTGGCAGGACTACCGAGAGTGTTAATTGCCTTCCGGACTTGCATTCGACGTTACGTTACCCAGCCTTTCAATTACCATATGCGGAGGAGCAACACTGAAATTTTAATGGGGGGTTACTGCCGCATATTTCATATTCTACCAACAACATCAGGAAGAATCTGAAAGTTTGCCTCTGTGTTTAATATTTCGTGAATTCCTGTAGAATTAAAGTTTAAGTGTATGTTTTACAACACAATGCTGTATTCGATTATTTTTACTTCCGTTTTCCTCTCTCCTCTCGCGCCGTTGGACGAAAATACATAAGCCATCCAAAATATTGGATAATTCCAATGTTCCAATTGTTATAATTACATCTTGTCAAGCCACGGTCATAAATAACCAGAGTCTAGGTAATAATAATATTGGAATACTGTCAGATATAAGTTAGAAATTCGTAACTCTATTTTTAAGAGCTGACGAAAATATTCTATTTTCAGAACATCTTGTGGTTTGATCGAAAACTGCTTTATTTTTAAGGCAGTTTAAATTTGCTTCATAACAATGTTAGACGAGATGAAGTATTTTGGAAAATTTGTCAAGTTTGCCAAAAATTATGGAAAACATTGTTGAATCCTGCAATGTGCAATATCAATCCCAACATCCCAAAGATTTAATTAAGATATAGCCGAATTAATCAGAGGAATGTCAATCAAATAGTGAAATCGCGTGGAATCACTCATCCATTAATCCCCTTCATCATGAAGAGATGGCTCGAAATGAGCGGGACCTCTCCCCCTGTAGTATCCTGACCTCTCGCTTTTATGTTATAAACCAACCCCATTTTCTCTTATGTCTCCATGCGCTCGCTTGGTCGCCGTTAGTAATGGCTTTTATTCCCATGGGAAATCCGGCAATGGGGTTGGGGCCTTTTACAACCCACTATACCGATGTGGTAAAGACGCGTTTGAAATTCTCTTACGCGCGCCAGAGAGCATCCGTACCGAGTTCAGAGGATGCGACGGGCCTTATTGAATTGTAAGATGAAATGGCACTTGCCAGGAAAGTTGGTAAACAAGATGTATGAAGGGTGAAAAATGAAATTTCTAACTAGTGGTATTCTTCATTTCGAAAATTTTCCATGAATCGCCACATTTTTATTATTATGGATGATCATTTAAAAATGGGAAGCCAAATGCTTAATAGAATTATAAATGTTCTAAATACGAATATATATTATTTTTTAAATTGTAAAGAACTGTTTACTTCATGGCAAAATATAGAGTGTTTTTTTTCTCAAATTAAAACGATAAAAAACTCGATATGTTGAGTATTGAATTCACTAGCCGTGTCTTTCCCCCGTCTCTACCGCTATTTTATTCCCTCCTGATTGGAAGTTTTTAAAAAAAGGTTAAACCCACGAATAGGGCATAAAGTCGCCGAGTGATATTAGCGTTGGGGGATAGTCAGCAAACTCTCGAGGGTAGATGCAGTGGAGAGAGAGAGAGAGAGAGAGAGAGGGGAAATAATGGTGGGATAAGTGAAATTTTGTGCTAACAGAAAAAAATACTTCTCAACCATGGCTTTCGTTGTCTACCTAATTTAGTTTGAATATTTTATCTTCACTAATTTCCATTTTCAAACTCATTGTGTGAGGGTAAACCATTGCAGGGGAATTTGTATAAATTATGAATATAGCGTAATTCATGAATTTTTATTCATTATCCATAGAAGCCTATCGTTGTCAATGGAAATTATTTATAATTGTTATCCATATGCATATTAATGTGCCATCATACACGAGATCTTGAGACTCAAATTTTCTCAAAACTTCCTGCAAAACACCCTCACAATACGTTTTTTTTTTTTATTATTTTCATTTTATGCGATCGTAGACAAACACTGAGGGATAAGAGTTGGCGCGCCCTTTACTCTCCTTTTTTTTCTCACGCCATGTATACGTAACCCGGTCATACTAGAGGAACGACGCAACCCGATCATAAACTTTTACGACACCTTTTCTTCATTTCTCCTTCGGTAACGTTCGCCGTCTTTTCCTTCGAAATCTCCCCCGCCTCTTATTTCTATGAAAATTTACCATGTACTCAACGCGACTCGATGTGAAAAGTTTAAATAAACGCATTTTCTTTTATTACACGCTGGGTGAAATTTTTGACGAGAGAGACTGCATCAATCATACCATCTTTTATTCATTTGTTATGATTGTCATGATTTATTAAAGTATATATTTATGAGAAAGATTGGCAGTCTTTGACGTCCAAGATTTTCCCAATTTTTAGAAAATTATAGAGGTTATGCAGGATGTAGAGGGAGACTTTGAGCTTTTATCCTTTGAATATTCTCGATGCTCTTTGGAATATGAAAAGGTTGAGAGAAGGGCATTTAAAAGCTATCTGCTATCTGCTATTTGCTATCATGCTATCTGCTTTCACCGTCTACGGAAATTTTCAATTAAGGACAACAAAAATTATGAAAATCCATCCAAAGCTGACTTTATCAACGTAAAAAGGGTAATTATATTTCTCTCTGAAAAAAATTAAGAATATTATTTCCATGTCCTATTAATCTCCGCCCTCATTTTTTAATTGCACAAGTGAAATGGGGTCAAATGTATGAAACACGATTGTTCCCAATATATGAATGACAATATTTCATTTCGCTAATTAAAACAAATACATGAGGGAAAGATAATGGAACTGACGTTTCGTTTAATTTTTCCAGCAATGAACAAGTGGCTGGAAATATCATATAATGCTATTTTTAATTACTGAAACGTCAAACGTTCGAATAACTGAACCCCCTCCCCTCCCCCCAGCAACTGATTACGGAGCGTGGCAGGGTGATTACTCAGCGTTTCACGGTGTAAGCACTCGAATACGCTGAGGAAGAAAGGGAGGGGAGCCACGGGGAGTGGAATAGAGTGAGACAATCCTAGTCTTGAAGGCCTGCATAAGGAAGAAGAGAAGTCACCCAAGGAATGTGAGAAGATATGCGGGAGTCTCAGAGCGTCGACTCTCAGTTCGACAGTTCTTGCTTGGATTAGTTTGAAACTCCTACCCCCTTAACCAGAGTTTAAAGCCGTTGGAATTCGTACTCACACTGCATTTACACTTTCGAAAATACTGGGGTGAAAGTAATCGAATAAGTCTCGCGGAAAATGATGGAAGGAGGAGGAGCAGAGGAATTTTTTTACTTTGCCAAGGAGATTTTGTTTTTCATCATTTTTCGACCAAGTTCGCAACTTTGAATGAATTGAGACGATGAGAGTTGAAGGACTCTTCAGAATTGTTGAATATTTGTAGAAAATAAATGAAGATATTTGGCGATCACATGCTCTTCAGATGAATCATCCTGGCAAATGATTCTAATTGTCTGTATTGATAAGAAACTCACACAAATATCACACACACATATATAATAGAGACCTGCCAAATATTGACATTCCAATGGCCACACGCCAGCAGAAATTTGAAATATTCTATTATGGCACTTGTACACAACTCGGGAAACTTTATTATACGCTCTAATTGGATTCTCGAATTTCTCCTACCTCTGATTTGGCCGTATCGAATACATGAGAGAAATATTGCACTAACTACTCTTTCTAGTCTCTTCCCTTGTGGCCAGTTCACACTATCTGAATGAGTGTGCAGTGCAAATCGCGGCTATTCAACCGGACAAATTAGTTTCGGTAGAATTAAACGCGCCACCGACGCGGTAAACCGCATCCAGCCAGCCAGCTAGCCAGCATACCGGATGAGACAGAATGTGGCTCTGGGCTACGTAAAACACCAATCCAGCCGACACAGATTTTCTTCTCAGTACTTGTGATTTCTATTCAGGATTTTTAAATATTTAAATGCGAATATCGCAGATGATAGATAATACACTTTATTAAGATTGGTGATTTGATTTAGGAAGATATCCTCTGGCCTCTTGGCGAGATTGAACAACTTCGGGAAGCACAAAATTCTTGACATCTCTCGATTTCTTATAAATCACAACTCAAATCCATCAAACTTTATAAACCTCAAGCTATAAACTTGATGATGAAGAACTGACACCTCGTGCTCGATAATTGGCAATCATTATAAAGTTTGAAAATGCACAAGGCTATATTGCTTCTGACTTGGCTGGCAGTATCTCGACGGCCCCCTTATTGGCACCGGGTTAAACAGCCTGAACGTGATGGTGACGGGGAGGAGAATCTAGGGATGGTGACTCAATTATCTCGGGTGAGAATATCGCAGGGACGTGGTCATCGAGAAAGTGATGCGAGTGAGGTTTGCGCATAGAAATGAGATTTTATTCCGTCCAACGTTATATGAGCCACCTCAGCTCGGTTGGATGTAGTAATTATCTTTACCATCATCGGTTGAGAGTTCAATTTTTTCCTCGAGATTTTGTCCTTTGATTTGATATTTTTCCATCAATGTTTCAGATGGCTTTTATGGCAGCAGTTGGAGAGGTTATTATAGTCTCTGAATACGTGTCTATTTTCAGGAGTAGACGTGTCTAGACTTTCTCGTTGCGGCAGATATAGTTGAACTGACGGGAATTAATGATCAAAGCGTCCATTTGTCAGCGCCACAATTGGATCAATCCGATGGGGAATTATTCCTAGAGAAGATCAACATACAGTGGCTCTGTTTAATGCGGGTTCAAAGCTATTAAGAACCTTTGACTAATTTCGGCAAACATGATTTATTGAGGAAATTGGCAGAACTGTCCTAAAATTATCCGAATGAGATTCCAAATGTGTTCTGAAATAGGCCAACAGCCAGAAGACAAATATGATGCCCGAATATAATACAGCACTCAATATTCCATTCAAACCATCTGGAATGTTCGATTAATTGTGGTAAGTGTGGTTTCCTTTTCAAATCATTGCAACTGTGCTTAAATTAACCACATGGCAAGTGAAATGTTGTCCAATAAAGTTGAATGGGAATGTGTAATTTGTAATAGTGGGCTGTTTGCAGTTATTAAATCAAAGAATCAGAGGAGTCTCTCAATATTACATTAAACATCTTTCCGTATGTTAATGCATTAATATCATGTTGAAACGAGTACAACTAGCTTCACATTATCCACATGACAGGAGAAGTATGTTTCAATACGGCTGAAAATTCGCAATACCTGTGAAGCAACATTCCAAACTAAAAATAACTCATCAAAACTTTGGCCAAAGTTCTCGAAAATGATTCAGAAATTTGGAACAATAGCCAAACTATAAGTGCCCATATTACAATCACTCTGCTTCTCCCTATTCACTCTAGAATTCATGAGCCCGCCTTCGCTCCTCCACCGCAACACAACTTGCTAATTAAACAAAGCTCATTGCAACTCATCAGCTGTCGACAATTAATGATCGTGAAATGCTGTGGATCCCCAAATGGTATTCACAGCGTCACCATTCAAGGGTCATAGGGAAACCCAGGGCAACCATTGTAGAATATCTTATTCACCCCCATTCAATAATGATCTTCCTCCTTCGTCCGCTCTCCCTAACCAGGCCATCCTTCCCATACTTATTTCCTCGACAACGGGGATTTTCATGTAAATACCCTGCGCGCCTTCTTTACAAGCTAATAAATTGAAAAGAAAAAAAAATTGGGGATGTAAAATAGAGAGGAAGGAATAAGGAAGCAAGGAAGGTTACTTTCATGGAAAAAGGGTTGGTAGGAGTTAGAAGGACGTAAATCGGCCTGCAGGACACAAAGAGCCCAGATAAGATAGGATCTGCATTACCGGTGACGTCACACGGCCTGTAGAAGAGGAGGGGGGTGATGGTGAAAAAATGAAGGAACGTGGAAAACTGAGAATATCCTCTCTCAAGCTGACAGCCGACTCTCCTAGTAAATCATCGTTTATATACTTTCCGTTTTCCCACTGCGAGGAACATGGTGAATCAAATTCGCTCATCAAAATCCTGAGATACCTGAATTTTTTTTTCCTTCACAAGTGAGAGGAGAAATGGAGAAAAAAACAACATTTCTCTGAAGTACATTTTCATTCCTCATTCCACTTGCTACATCCCACTCATTTCCTATAGATCCTAGTCTTCTTCCCAACCGACTACGTTTACTGAACACTCTTTCTTACCGGTGTTTTTAAGGTACCTTACACCACAATGTACATGTAGGTTAAATTCTCCTCACTATTTCAGATTTACTCACTTCTTTTCTACCGCCTGCTGTCGTTTATTTTTAATTTTATTTCCACCGTGAATGTAGCAATTGATGGGGGGAAATACAGCTGAATAAAACATAAAACCTCTTTACGAGATTGAACGCTGATATTTTCTACCTGATTTGTTGAATATACACTTCTTCCTAGGGTGTTGTCCTCCCTTCTACTTATTCCCTACTTATTCATATTTTTATGTCATAACAAAAAACTGAGCGAACTATGTAAATCGAATGGCAAATGCGTTATCTGAATTTCAGTTTCTCATGCTCACGGGGAAGGAGAAAAAACTGTTGAAGCTTTTTCAGTTATCCTTTTTAGAGCGAAGACTCTGAAATTGTCCGCTTAGTACATAGTTCAGAGCTGAGTTGGATAGTGGGGAAGCTGGCGCAATCTTCTCTGTGATATAGAAGGAATGCCGATAAAAATGCTCGACCAGCCGCAAATTGAAAAGTCATTAATACTGTTCCAAAAATTTGGGAGGATGTATTCCAAGAGGAGACCCACTCCTTGTCCATTTCGGAAAGGAAAAGGACATGTGCAATTCGATGATTCCTTTTATCTTTTCTTCTCTCGCTCTTCTGTCGAGCGATATCACTAAAACTACTAAAAATGAAATCCGAAGTATGTTCAGGAAAAAACACCACGTAAGAAACCTGGTAAAGACAGGGTAGTACCTCTGAGTGACGGGTATGTGTAAGACGAGCGTCTCAACCCCGCAACGAAGTTAACTTTCTCCTCCTTTTTCGCTTCTTTCTATTTTATTTCTACGTAGAAGGGTATAGGGTAGGGTAGAACGAATAGGAGAAGAACCTTTGGGGATCACGTTTACAAGGGAAACGGGAGTAGACGAACGGTAGAAGTAGGTAATGCGATCGTGCTGAGGATTCATCGATAATGCAACGAGAGGATTCTTCGCGGCTCGTCTTGCGCTTTTTCTTCCCTCACACACATACACATTACACACACATATTTCCTCGATCTCTCTCTCTCTCCCTCCCATTTCTTCCTAGCCTCTGTCTTTCGCCTTCTGTGCCGTTTTCATTTCTCAACAGAAAATTCAAGGTACTCCACTGGAACATGCAAAGAACGGAATTGTCTCTGGGAAAAATCTTCTGAATTTTCATATGATAATATTTGGACTTTCAACATGAATGTAAAGTATGTTGGAACAAAAATATAGAATCATGTATTATGAGAAGGCTGGAGATAAAAATCTGGGACTACGTGATTACGCGAATTCAATTATTCTATAGCTAAGAAAGTGAATAATTCCACTGCTTTGCATGTGAACGAGTGTACTCAAAAAATTGTAATTTGAAAATGTGCAAAGTCTCAATTCAAGACTTGTACAATTTGAGATAGTTTGTAGATGAAATGTGGGCAATAAAGCTAGAGTAGATTATTCAGTCAGCATTCCAGGGAGAATATCACTTTCACCAGTTGCTGACATTCTCAATGCCAATTTATTACTGGAGGTGTATTTTCACCAATGGAAACAGTGGAAACTGTTGGGCGGGAAAAAAAAAGGTAGAAGGGAGAAGACAAAGTCTGATAAATACGTTGCACGATGGCGCTGAATGTGCAAGACGTGCGCCATCTTGTGAGGGAAAATGTTGAATAGAATTCATGGAGGTGAGGGTGATGCAACTGGCAAAGCCTGCAGAATAGAAACCTAAGCTCTGCTACTCCGTTGGGGGGCTTCCATTCGCCTTTCGACGTGTCTTTACACCTCTCCATGGTGGAAGTATAACAAGAATAGGAAAACTCTCTTTGTGGTTTCCGTCGAAGCATCTTTTCATGGGACAGGATGACGCCGCATTACCGCATCGGGTATCGGGCTGAGATGAAGGATTCAATTTTCTAATGCTATCGTGATAAAATTCCAAAAAAGATTGTAAAAGATTGTCCTCCCGTACAATTTGGGCATGTTTTCGACTTGAATGTAATATCCTAAGCTTCTCACCACAACAGTAAAGACCTGGTTGTCATTGAATTAAACTGGCACAAGACGTCAGGACAAAAATCCTATTAAAATTATGGCGAGTGCCAAGTCTCGTGAAAACTCTGCAATTACGGATAATTTGTTGACAATTAGTGGCTATGGATGCTACATTTACCGATAACATATCTCAATATAGCTTCACATTGAAACTTGCCAAACAACAGCGTCATTATTTATTAATTAATTGTTCTCCCTTTCGCTCGAGTACTTGATTATTTGCGAGTTGAATCTATTCGTAGCCAGAGAATTCATTACGAGTGCGCAAACAAATTGACGATTCCATCAGCTAATGTTCTATTCCATTTAATTGAAGCGCCATAGCTCCTTCTTCCCTGGCTGTTCGTTATTTTAATGAAATATCTGTTTAGGGATGAGTGAAGGTGAGTGGGTCAGAAGAGTCAACAAGAGACAGAAGGGGGAAAAACAAAATAAAAATAGGAGTAACTTTGGTCTCGAGATGTCTTTAGTCCCATTGGGGATTGAAAAAGGAATACAACGAGCCAATCTTAGCCTCTCTTTTTATGCTTTTTTCTCTCATTTTCCTTCTCTACCTTTCACGCGATAGAATGGTGGAGCAAAGTGACGGGACACGGTAGCAACTTCTTCCGACGTCTCGCCCCACCATCACTGGCTCAATATAGGTATAACGTAACAAGGCAACACCCGTTGGGCCGATGTACAAGAAAGTGCACTCCTCGTGTTTGGACTTTCCCTTCCATCCGCGACAACGAACGAGGGGAACGTCGACAACGGGTCGACAACGTAGACGACGATAGGAGGGACTCCCTGGTGATTTTCCACTACGATTTTATCTCACCTAACTCCCTTTTTCAGCGGGCATCTCTCTTTTTGCCGAAGAAAGTGCAACACACAATGGTGTCGTTGTTTCCGTCGTTTCAATGTTTCACGTTTTATCCTTTTCAAATGGCAAAGTTTTCTACTATTTTATCTTCAATAAGACTCGGTGGGAAATATTAGAGTTGGTGCTCTATCAAGTTGTGATAGCATTCTTTATTTTTACGTGGGGGAAAAATTATTGCAATGCTTCTCGATGAAAATTGATAATTGATATCATGCAAAGGGAATTCATTGATGAACATTTACATGTTATCATTCATTATTAACATATTTTTCCAGGGAAAGAAGGATAATCCACGGTACATAATCTACTTGAAAGCTCCAGGAAGGATTTTCCCAACGTGAAAGGTAAATATTTGAGGTTCCAGAGGGGGTTGTAGAAGCAAACCGAGTGAGAATCCGGAGTAAAGAGAGTAGTCGGCTGACAAGCCCCCAAACCCACACCGATTCTTACGAGTCTCGGTGGACCAAAAATCTTTCAACGGCAGAATGTCGACGACTCGGAGGTTGAATACTGCACATGCGATTGAACGTGAAAACCTCGGCTCAGGAAATAACTCCCAACATATTTGATTCAACGTGAAAGAATTTTCCTCTAGCCAATCCTAAATCAAACAATTGAAACAACCAAAGCCAACAATGTCATCCGAGATTCCTTGGAATAAAACGCCACGATAAATCATTTGTTTTGTTTAGCGTTCATGTGAAAAATTGCAAAAGCTGTGATTTATATGCCCCAGATATTGAGGAAATCTGTTACTGGTGCCATTGAGCGGCGCTTTAATTGCTCACTCCTCATTCGTTTTAGTCTAATACGAGTTGGAATACTTGGAAAGATTTCCCAATTGATGTTTTTATTTTTTACCGAAAGCCGGAAAAGTTTTTTAGTTGTCTATTGTTTCGTACAAAAAGTACCTCACCAAAATCAATTATGAGAAAATTGAAGACTCGCAAAGATGGGATAAGAGTTTGGTCGTTCTACCGTGTGACGGATAAACTTGGGTGAGCCCTCTAACCTGTCCACGAGGCCACGTGCTCATAAGTGTCATTGACCCCGTTTAACTCGCTGTTCTGTTGAAACTGACTACAAAACATCAGATACACAATGGAAAAACCGCAAGAGTTCCTAGGCGCATGCTATACCAAGACATGCGATCCCAGTGTTGGACGGTTGCACACTTGCATAACCCCACATCCGTCGACATGACCTTGCATGTTAACATGCACGAATACATGATTTCTGACTGACAAGAGGGATTTTTGCTTTGCGTCATTGATGAACATTCAAGTTACGAACACGAGTTTTCTCTCAAAATATGGACTCTTTCTAGCGAAAATTGTCGAAACGTCATTTCAACTTTACACAGAATAGTGTACCGGTGTGTTTAAAGGAAATTCACTCTGAGGATATAAATCAGGGACTTAAATATGTACATTTCAAAGTCAGGGTAAAAGGTGATACAACTAGATAACTAGCTGATGAAAATCGGCTCTAACGTCTTTTACAGAGTTTACGCGAGAGTGTTAATCCACGGAGGATGGGGATCATGATGCAAAGTTTAGCACATTAATAGCTAGAAATATATGGCAATATAGTAGAACGTTCATGTATTTGGAATGATCTATTCAATTAAGGAATGAGCTCTGTTATGACTAGCAATCGGAATAGTAATTGTTACGGAAAACTGAAAAATGTATTGACAAATGCACAGTATGAAAAAAATTGCAAAGAGTCAAATAAATCAGAATGAAAATTTAGGCGCTTAAAATAGTTAACTTGTCAGTATTGTAGGGAAAATTGTAGGAAAGTTTCTCCTAAAATAGAATAACAATTGATTGGGGAAATTAGCAACTTTTTCTCTCTGTGCAAGCAGGTCAAACACCACTACCTAGCTCTCCAATTTCTAATACTTTGAGAACTAACGAACGAACTAACAAACTACCCAGCTTCTGAAGAATGCTATTTATCTAGGGTTATACGCTTGTAAGTGATCCAAAAGTTGTCAGGTTACCGGCATTAACGTCGGAGGTATGAAATTTAACCCCAGAAAGTTCCCTTGCGCCTCGGTCTTAGCCATCTTGCGCTCTGTCGCTCTACCATTCTTTCAATTTATAAAGCGGCACCTCATTACCCATTTGACAACCGAGAAATTATTAAATTGTTAATATAATTAGGGTTTATGTTTAACTGTGCTCGAGAATTTAGTAAATAATTTTTTTGCCTGTAACTTGTGTGTATGCATTGAAAATTACTCTACTATGCGCGCAAGAAATAAGTAAAAAATCGCCTAGATTCCAGAGCGAGCCTCTTTCTCTCTCATTTTAAATTATCATAATGAAATCACCGAAACACCCCAACGAATTGAATAATACCATAAATTACGTATGCACGTGGCAAAAAGCTTAATCACCTCAGCCATTCAAATTCTCAACATAACCTGCAGTGTTGCATCACGTCAACACTAAAGTAAATGGATTTATTCGATTCAAATGAATTTATGAATGCGTAACAAATTGAAGAATTAGTTAAATTGTCGCTTTACAAATAACGCGTTAAAAATAGTAATTTTTTGAGGTACCTTGTTAGTGTGAGAATGCTAATGACAATAGCAATTAGTATAATTTGCATGCGATTGAGTATGTAACGCATGTGTATTCTCAACCGAACACCAACTACTGCCTACTCTAGCATACACGGTGATAATTATGCGGTGCGTGTACAGGCCACTGAGTTAATTCTAAAAACCGTATATCGATATTGGTGAAGCGTATGAAAAATTAATGCACCATCGATTTCCCGGGCGGACGAATCATTACGGGGGAAATGGAGAAGTTTGTTTGTTACATCCAGGGAAATCTAAATCAGCCCATTTTGGGGATAATTTATGCGTGACCTATCGAAGGCGTTATTTATGCTTAGATTTTCCTGTTTGTTTCGTCATTAGCAAGCTGCAAATTATTGCTGGCCTCGCGTTGCAAAACTCATTTGTTCTTGTCGGAACGAGTGTCGTAAAAAGAGAGAGGATAAAAGTCAACGGAAGGCGAAAGAGGGGTGGTATTAAACGAGAGGAGCTTAAAAATTTAATACTCAACAGCGGTCACACCCGCGTTCGGTTTTAAAATTAATCCTTGAGAGTAAAATCTGCTAGATTAAACTCACGAATATCGTTGCCATCGAAAATCTACGAGGTAATAGGATTTTTTATGCACGTCTGACTTTACGTATTCTACGTTCACTTGATAGTATATAGATAGTGACTAACCTGCAACAGAAAGACAAAATAATTCATTAGTTTTTTTTTGTTTCTTAATTTGTTGAAGCATAGAAGTATTTATTGATTTATTCAGATAAATATTGAGTGACGTTTTACGTTTTATTTGCCCATGGGATCGATGATTTACGGGTAAGCGAATGAAATCAATTAATTTTTTCCCCCGAAATACACTATTTTTTCAAATGTCCCTTTTATACATACCCAATTTTTATTTACCACAGTAAATAAAAACACCAACTAAATAAATATTGCGATGCCATCGAATACAAGCAGATCTCGGGTTTACCCAAATTTCCATATTTCACTGTGCATCCATAAAATATTTTTCGACTGACTCTCATTTTTTTAAGTTCCACTACACCGAACCGACCCCATTCAAATTCCACGCCCATACAATGGACTTGAAATAATTCAATATTAGCAGTATTCCTAATAAAAAAACAAATACGAATACAAATACTATCGAGTGGTAGGATGCCTTTTTTGAATATTGTTTTTTTTCTTTTTATTGATACTGCGACCACTCGTTTTCAGTCAGTCCCCGGGAAGGAATATATATTGATACTGCATCGCGTGGTGGATGTATGAGCGGGAAAAGTAATTACACTCTGGACTACTCGTTAATTTTCCTGGGCGAACACTGAGCGCGTGTATTCCGGGAAAATTAGAAGGTGATTTTTTTTTGTCGGTATGTTCTTTTGTACTATGTACTTGGCTGGTGATGATAACGTGCCAGTGGCTTTGTACAAATTGCAGAGTACTTTTTCTCTACATTCGGAATTCAAAAATGAAAGCACATGACGATGGAAAGTAATGGACGGTGGCCGAATGGCTGTGGGGATGAGATTTAGTTTTTACGGAGAAGCGCTGGAGGTATGTTGCAGTGAGCATAAACATTGATGAAACACTGAGGTACGAAGTAGAAAAAAGATTAGAGTCGATTTAGCTATTGGAGGTCCTGCCGATGATAAAATAATTTCCCTCAGAAAATATTCCATCAGGCGAAAATGATGATTTCCACATTACCAGAGCATTACGAAAGAGTTAAAAGGTGAGGACAGGAGTTTTATACAAAATTTAATTGAATTCCAGTGATAAAAAGCCTTGATGAAGCTCCATTAAATTCGTAAGACGATGGGTCTGTCATTAAATAAAAAGACCAGCCCAGAAAAATGGCGTGAACTTTGCGTCGTAAAGTCTTGTCAGTGAAGCAGCATATACCAGGGTTTAACGAATCGGAAATGTAGAGCTAGCGAATCGTATAAACGTTCTTAGTGAAGCTTCTATCCTTCTCATTCACCTCCGTTTCCCTTTACGACGGATATACATAGTTTACGGTACTTCCTGTGGACTTTAGCAAAAGAGGAGGTTGGCTTTCCAGCCAACATTCTCGTTGACATTGTCATGTTCCCCTTTACCCACCATCTCCAGTCTCGTCGGCAAATGATATGCACATGGTGCACGAGAGGACATGATTTGAGATAAAAATCAAATGTTATAGGATATGGAATGTTATGGAAAAGTTGAATGGGAGCACTTGGAATCCAAACAGCCTGCATTACTCGTACGAGAATCGGCCGAATGAAAAACTATTGCATCTTCAGAATATGCATCATTCATTGAAACTGCTTCATGAATGTCAAAGATGTAGAATACTTCTCATTTTCTATTCTCTTATGCTACTATTCATTTCGTCTTTAGACGCAGCGACCGCGGAGGGCTGCATTCTTCAGGCAATTTAGGCAATTTACACCTTCAATTTTTACATACTCCTTGAAGAGTAAGACCTTAGAGAAAGCGCCGCAGTTGAGTCTATTAAACCGAGTTCTTAATTTACGATTGGATGACTGGATTTATTGATAGATTGATCAATTAATTAAGTGATGATATCTTCAATTCAATGTTTCAAACCTCAAAGTTGATTAAATTACCCAAGTCTCGTAGGTTACTTACGGATATTGGAAATTACTTATGCATCTCCCTCGGAATAGATGCCCGCCCGCCTCTTTTCAAGGAGTACAATATTGTCATCGGTTTTTGGATTAGAATCGAACTAGAATACATCGAGACGTTCTAACCGCTTTATACTATAGGATATTCGGAAAAACGAACTTCCAATTTGTTCGACAGCGAAAGTACCTATTTATAGATAGGTGTTCGCGTGAACATTTTGCTGAAGCTCCCTGCTGAGCTCGATTGGAAACCAGCAACCAGATTATGTAAGAAAAAGATTGCGATTTAATATTGTAATAGTCAATGGACTTGTTAGTGAACTTGAAAAGACCTGATAATGACCTGATAATAATACTTAAAAGCGCCGAATCTGTGTAAGAACCCAAAGTTTTCGGTGAATTGTCGTCTGCCATAGAAATGGTCACAAATAAGATTCTTAAGATTTCTTTCCTCATTTCAACTCTACTCTTAGTTCCACTCGATATGTCGGAAACAATGGACCTCACTAAACTCTCTCTCTCCCTCTCTCTCTCTCTCTCTCTCTCTCTCTCTCACTTGCAAAAAAAACAGACAGAAATTCTCCGACACTTTGACCTTTCCCTATCTCTCATCAATGCTCTCCACCTCCTAAAACTCCTGTGAACTTCTCGCCGAGGGACAAGAAAAATGAGAGCATGAAATAGGAATGAGTGATATAAAAACTTAAATAGACGAATTTTGGGGAATTGAGAGAGCAGAGACGCGACAGCTTTTTGCGGTTCCCTTTAGTTACCAGCGAGAGTAGAAGGGCTGAAGAATGAAGGCAAGAAAAAAAGGGAGAAGTAAACGTGTCTCTGCCAGTCGCCGTTGCAGATATGTAGGAGTGCGCCCGAAGCTAAAAATAAGGCGCCGTGGTAACGAGCGGAAGCATCCTGTATATATACACGGCGTCGACTCTTTTATATTTTTTTTTATTCTATATCGTTCAGTACCACCCCATCCCCTGCATCTTTCTCCCACCTATTTTTTTCGAAAAAAAAAATAAATAAATAAATAAATAAAAAAAACTAGTAAAAAAAAAGGAGAATAAGAGAAGAGGAGATGTCCGTAAATACGCAGCGCTCGGAATTGCAGTTGGTGTAATGGCCCAAGGGTTTGCACTGGCGTACAGCGGGGATAAGGTTATTTCCTACTGATGTCTTCTCGCTTCTACTCATGAGAGGTCGGTTCCTGATGTAACTCGTCGCCTTGTGTATGTATCCACGAAATTGTAAGTCGTGTTTACCAACCTAGCCCGTGGAGAAAGAGCAGAAGGGAGATACCAGATGGTAAAAAGCGAGAGAGAATTGAGGCTGGGGAAAAAGAGGAAATGAGTCGACGTGCTCTTCGGAGACAATGAGCGAATAAAAATTAATAAAAATGCAAATTGCTCGGGGATTTCTTGCACTTTAAATTTTCCAGGAATGTGACTTTTTAAAATATGAATTTAATTGAATTCTTTGACGATATTTGGGTGAATAGTGTTAAATCAAAGTTGAATAGTATGATAATTTTTTACCGCCATAGGATAATAATGTTTTGATAATAATTTTCATTAGTTTTGAATTAGTTCTATACCCCCCTCCCCCCGAAACTCCGTTGTTCCCGCACCTAATTAAAATCCGCTCACAATTCGAGCTATCGATTCCCTCTTGTCAATATTTCAACACGAAAAACATTAAAAATTAACTGCTGTTCACTAAACCAATAATCAATTACGTCATTCCTAACGAGGCAAAATTCCTCAATAATTTTCAATAATTTTCAATAATTTTCAGCAATTTGGACCGAAACGGTGAAATCTACCCTGCAGCATTCCATAAGCAGTTATTCCAGTACGAAAAGATTTGTAAGTTGGTCATTTTTATTCAATCATTTTCTTTTCTACTCAATGTCCAAAGCTCTCATGAGAGAGCAAAAAAATAAATAAATAAATCATAGCAGGCATGCAAGACCTGGAAGTGTAGCGTTGTACAGAACTAATGAATTCCAATAAAACAATGGCGATCTGTGTGCATGTGAGTGGTTTCAGTTATGCATCGTCATTGACCGTATCGCAAAGCGCATTCGTACACGATATGCGACAGATATAAATCCCCCAAACAGGACAATTAGTTGGTGCATATATGGCAAATTGTTATAGCCAATGGCACGTATTCACGCCCTGGATATTAATTCCAAATTGGTGCCTTTCAAAATGGCGTTTATTTAAAGTCCGCACACATCTCTCTACTCCTCTCCCCGACCCTCCCCTACCGACCTTTTCAGTCGCTGACAGCATGAGTTATGCTTACGACTCAATGAGTTTAACAATGAGGGTAGGCAAAAGTGTCAAAATAGCTGGATAACAATGTCTAAATTTCGTCGAATTGTTTCACCCCAACAAAATATGAGTGACTTATAGCTTTCAGTATTGTGTTTCTGACGTATATTATGCATCAACTACCGTAACTTTAGCCCACCCAACTGGTGTCATTTCCAGGATAATGTTAATTAACGCGACACTATGCCTCGTCCCGACGGATTAAAAGTTTTTATGCAAAAAAAAAAGCACTGTGAAAAATTTCCAAGTGAAAATGAGAATTAGTGATTTTTTTATCGTCGTTGCCTGGTGCTGGTGCTGCTATTTTTTGTGTCTCATGAGATATTTTTTAAGATTTTTTTTTTGCCAATATTATCTACTATTGTACGAAGGAAACCTTCCCGACCAATTTAATCTTTTTGATGATTATCTCGTAATAATTTTGCTTTCGCCTGTATTATTTCTACTATTCCTTGACATTTTCATTTCTCCGCTCATTCCTTGTGTCGCTATACAACTGGTGTTGCTATTTTTTTTAGTTCCATGTTTATGATTTTTTTTTTCGGTAGTAGGTAGCATTTTCCTTTCTTTCTCATTTGTACTCATTGTCCTTTATTCTCATTCGAGCTTAGAGCGTATATCGTCCGTGTCACCATTTGTCGCATTTACGAGGCGGGTAAAAAAGGCCTGTTTTATCCAACTCGACCCCCCTCCCCCGGTCCTCGAGTTTGGGCACTTTTACTACCGCAAATAGTGTTAGTCTTGTGCTTATGTTAGAGCGTCTTTATTTCGGGGAAATGAAAACAAAATTCACAGGCACTGCAGATGGGACGCAGCAGTGGACGTTGTGAGTAATCGGAGGGGCAAGAGCTCGCTGGAAATTAATGCAAAACAACGTCTGGTTGCTATTATTATTATTATGATTATTATTTTTTTTCAAAACTACTTTGATAGAAATGAATATGTGTGCTGGAAGTATGTTCTTGGTATGATATTTGCTGCTAGCTCATTTGTTATCTTTTATTCCAAATAAATGATTGTAATACTTAAATGCTATGGTTGATACGATCGTTCGCTTTGATAAATAAGTCCATTTGATCCATTAAAAATGGAGAATCCAATGTATTTGAAATAATAAATTAATCCAAAATGTTAAAAGCAATAGTCAAATTGCCTGGAGAGCCTCACAACAAATTATATTTCATTTACAAAAGCAACTCTTCCCGCATCGAAGCAGACTAAAGTTGCAAAAAAAATTATTACACTGATTAATTAATTTAATGCTCCGGAATATCTCTTGAAAAGTAAACCAATGGAAACCGAGTTATCATCCCCCCGGAAATGAAATATTACAATTTAATACCTTCCTTTGGCCGTTCTTGCCACCCCATACTCGCCGTTTTTTGCATTCACTAATGGAAAAATCCCTGCCAGCGAAAATATGCATACAGGTATTTTCCCTCGGTACAAAGGCCCTTTTTGTCGCCACCAACAAAGGAAATGAAGTGAAAAAAAATAGCGACACATATGGAGCTCGTTATCTTCGGCGGCAGTACGCACACGCTTCACGCCATTGGCTCTCACTCCCTCTCCACGTAATTTTAAATATATGTCTATATTTTCTCGTGAGCAACCGTTTCCGCGCGTGCACATTCGCAAAAAAAAACAATGCATCGACTCTTCTCATTACCAAATGTAGCGTTCCAATTGGAGTGAGTATTAGAGGGAGACAGTCAAATCGCCTTATGCTCCTCATACGCATTACGCCAAAAAACAGTGCATGACAATATCCCGACGCCATTCATTATTTAAACGGGACAAATGAAAATCGATTGGTGACACAGTCGAGAAAAATCTTGTTTTCCCATTTTCCGTAGTTTCGTTGTGCGCTGTCACTAGTTTTTTTAATGTCTTTTTCATTTGATAAAGCCCCCGCGGGTGTTTGTTTTGCTGCACCGACTCTTTTGATTTATACTTTTTTTGTCGAAGCACCACCAGGCGCGAAAGTTTCCCGGGGATCGTAACTCATTCGACTAGTTTAGTTTACTTGCTTAGTGGGATGAATGAGTGTGTGAAGCTGATTGAGAATTATTGGGTGAAGGGGAGTACGGAATGACTAGTGGAATTGGGAGGGTAAGTGTTTGCCTTGGAGGATAATTCATCGATTATTTATGAGCTTGTGAGGGAGACTGATCTAATTGGGATGTTGATTGTGCTGAGAAGACCATTTGTTGAGACTGCTCAAACTTTGTAGAGGTGAATGTCAATCTGATGGCTTGATCAATAATAGTGGCACTTTGTCAGTAAGAATGTAAATTGACTCCCAGTAATGATATCGCCTCCAAATGCACTCAATAATTAGAAGAGCATTATTTTTCCATCAGAATGACGGTGAGACTGCGGCTTGCCCTATTGGTATATTGACCATTGGCCTTCCCAACTAATTAATTGCGTTATGGGCTCTAGTGTAATTAATTAGAGGTGCGTCGTAACGTCGGGCTTCATCGACGGGAAAACGAAGATCGAGTTTACCTCTGAGAGGGGTTTTTTCCCTTTCACCTCTTCTTCCCTGTTCCACCTTTTTTCGAATACCTTTTTATGCCCGGCGTATAGCCGCATGGCTTCACTGCTACAAGTATGACTTTTTCCCCTCCCTTGACGATTGAGTAGTGGTTTTTCATGTCTCTATGTTGGTTAAGAAATTCTGCTATACTATACCCAGACCACACTTGGCAACATTGATTTATTCATTTTTACTTCATTCACTTTCGTTCGAGTTTAATTATATATCACAAAGTGAAATCCCACTTATATATATTGGCTAGTTCTCTTTTACTTTGATAATGAAAGTATTCCAATATCAATGCAAAACTCGTTTAATTAGTTGGGAGATTTGCTGAGATAAGGCATCGAGGATCATATTACGAAACCAGGCGAGTTGTTTTTAGAATTCCGAGTTTTTCTCAAGTTCTCCCTCTCTTTCGGTTGCAGATGAAAAGTTTAGTGGTCTCAAAAATAACGAATCACGCAACATAATCATTGTCAGAGAAAACTTTGAATTTGAAGAGGGAAAATCTCACTCGAGAGTCTCTTGATATCGTGGTACACCGCAAAAAGTTACTTTGAAATGTAGTAAGACGGTGAGACTGAGTGAGACAGGAAGTCTTGAGAGAATATTCAAAACTTGAACTGAAGGGGAAAAATTAGATGGTTGGCTTGGGGACTTTTTGTGCTACTACAATTTTCTCGTTTTGGACAATTCACATTCTCAATTTTTGACACATAAAGCATGTTTGGATTTTCTCTACAATTGGAATATTTATTGTAATTGAGCTGAAATAAAGAGGAACAAGTGGACAATTTCATTTCATGCCATTCAAATGTCGATCAAACACGGAGACATGTCCTGGACTTCCCGGAAGGAATGCGCAATCAGGAATGATCTCTCTTTCACGCTAGGATTAAGCGTCAATGATCCGGATCAAAAAACGAAAGCTGAATAAACAGATCATCTCCGATGATCCCAATCATGGATTCACATAGTGAAAATATGAAACCCAAACTTGTGGACAAGTATTGCAACCAGAGCTTATGGATACTTGAAGGAGAGAAAACAACAGAGACTATAGACTGTTCGAAGCCATCCACGAACGAAGCCTGCTCGATCTCTCTCCCTCATGTCGAGACTTATAACTTGACATGAGTTTGCCTGTCGGTCCCATGAGCAACAAAACTTTTTCCCCTCATTTTCCAGAGTTACCCGGCGTGCAAAGCGAAGAAAGGAAACAACTTGACAAGTGAAGACTCAATCTGGAACGAGTTATGTTACTTCACATCCTTCTATTCGAGATCAACTTTTCAACTACTCATTTACCCAGAATTTCCCATTTTTCGACATTGTCCATTTTTCAATATATGTCCACTATTTGAAAATTTCCGGCGAAAATTTCTCCATAAGCTCCACATTCACTTCGTTCACTGCTAGGCGGTGCTTAAAATACAGAATGTCTCTATCAGCCACTTGAATGTTGCTGACCTGTCAATACACACACAGCAGGTAATATCCAACAATATTCCCTTAAACGTCACACCAATGCCTCCATACACAGCGACCTAGTCAATCCAGTTTCCACGCTGCACCTGTATTACCGATAATTTCGTGTCAGTTCACTCCAGGAATCAATCTTAGGATCTCTTTAAAAACCTTCGCCATCAGGATTAAGCGTGAATACGTGTGGGTTATCGTTGCCAGAAGTTGAAATAAAATGAAGACAACGACTACGAGTACGACACACGGCTTTCGCGGAGCACCTCAAGGTGGGGATTACTTTCTCCTAGAAATAGTTGTGGTGGGTCTGGCGACGCTTCAACGAGTAAAAGTACCGTTTGAATATTTTCCTCTCGTCGCTTTACCCTGCCGTAGAAAGTGAAAACCTAAGATTATTGCCAGCCGAGTCTCTAATCCTGTAACCTTGTAGTACATAGTTACATGTTGTATCTGAGACGTGCAGGCAAAAATGAGAACACAGTTAGAAACAGATTTATCAACACCATTTGAACGGAGATGAGCTGATTCCATTGTGTCGAGACTCGAGTTATTTCTCTCTTTCCATCTTCTCTCCGTTTATTAGCGTCACTAATGACCAACGGTGAATCGTTTTATCCGTTCGATAGACACTTATATATGTATATTGAGACGTATGTCGGGTAAAGATTATTTTAGGACTCTAGGACTTCTGGACTTTTCGTCTGTATGCAGTTGAACTACACTTAACTTTACAGTTAATCATATATGTGAATGGGTTCATATAATTAAATATTATTAAAGAGAATTTTTCAGTGAAAAAAATCCAATTGAGAAAGAGAAATCAAAACCACTTTACGCATTACATAACCCTAGAGCTCTATGAAAGTCTTTCGGTTTTTTGTATTCATCTGAAAAGGCGTTATTTCACCCACATTTTGAAATGTTACGACCAATTTAAACCTATCCAACGCACGAGCTACAACTAATTATAAATATACATGACGAATTGAGGACAGGCTAAAACTGAAAACAGTCGCCAATAGTTATTAGGTCTTAGACTCTGTAAAAAAAATATACCAACATAAACAATAGTCATTGGACTACACTTTCGTAGCAATTGCCCACTACTTGGACCTCTAATTAGTTCTTCATCAGTTTTATGGATTATATTTCTTTTTACTGACGTAATTCTAGTCGAAATCATTTGTTTGAAAGAAAGAAAAATATTCTCTGAATAACGTCTAAAGTTGTTTCTAAGGTGAGAAAATATGAAAAAATTATAAAATTATAAAATAAATGATGATCATTTTTTTTCCCTTTGAGTTCGCAAGGAGATATGGATGGAAATTGCCGACAAACGCGTCCCCTGTAGCCGGCGTCATCAACCGCTATGAGGTTGCCACGGAATTTACATGCGAATGGATCGATAGATATTGGAGTTCATTTCACATATTCATACGTACCTACCGAGAATCGATGATAGAAATTTTCCCTTCTCCTCTTTCCAGTTCTTTTAGAAAGTAAAAATTTGATATGGAAAGTGAATCTATAATGCCGTCGCCTTGTGAAATACATTTACATGCTGTTTAATTCGCACGACAAAAATTAAGATATGATTGAAAAATAATTGAGTTATTGGTAGCGTCTACGCTTAGTTATAATGAAATTTCATGTCTCATTTTATGCTTCAGCAATGGAGTTATTGCTGTTTTACTATGGGTTTTTCTACTTTTGATAACCATAAAGAGCTGATAGTGGTATATTATGTGATAAAGATGCTTCGCTAAAAGTAAATGAGGTCGAAGAACTAGTGTAGATAAAAATGTCTGACAACCCCGCCCTCTCGAGGCGCTTTATTCAACAGTCATCAAACCGCCACAAGATTTACATGAGAATGAGGTTGTTTTATATATTCATACGCACGTATGGAAAATCGATAATTTGTGTTTTCTCCTCTATACCCATCACTCTTTGACGAACAGTAACGAGGGACTATCTAATCCCGTAACTTTGCAGAACACAAATGTACCTTGTAGGTGAGAACAAACAACGAAGCTGGACCGATTATTATCAATTGCTATCAATTTGAGACGGAATTTGAGACGATATCACAAAGTCACATACGTTCACATAAATACGAATATGCTCCAAGCATTGTGAAACATGAATCGGGGGATACAAATTGATGATTATTTGAGCTGAACGTTCAATAAAAAAATTACTGACATTTTTGGAGTATCGAAAGAAGTTTCGTTTTCTTTTGTTATGTATAAGCTGATTGAAAAAAATGAAGTTATACCCGCCTGAATGACCGACAATTCCATTGTGTAAAATGTATTCAATATATATTTTGTTTGCATCGTTATCCACATGATGCACCAAAACAGTGCAACGAACCTACAGCCGCTTGGTGCTGGTAGCTTAGGTAGGCAAAAAAGTCGAGTGAATAAACACGAGGAGGGTAACACCAATGGCGTTTTGTAGTCCCACTGCTACTTTCTGTTTGAGTCATCGCATTTTTCCAGCCGAATATCGCGAAAGAGTAGTTTATAGGGAAAAAGATGGATTGAAATGGATCGGTGGAATATTCGTGGGAGTAGAAAAGAAATAAAATCGAAAAGACCAGAAAAAAACGGATATCAGATATCAGGAATCCTCAAGTAAAAAAAGATGAAGATGAGAAGAGCGAAATTTTAGAGTAGTTACATGATGTGACATGATTCCAATGAATTTGTTATCGTCGATCATATAATTTTTTTTTTTTCGCCCATTTCAGAGGCTTTACTTTCATCCCATTTTACGAGTTTTCGACAAGGATAATTCTTTTTTTGGAGAAGGGAGTGAGCGACATCTGGGGGCTCGTCATCTGTTCGAAGGCCATCAAGCATGATGGCCCAACCCTGAGTAATTTCAATGCCGTAAAACAGATAGCCCGTCCGCATATGGAAATAACTGGAACGCTTTAATTTCATTGGGGTATTAAGTTTTAATTAATTGTCGAGTAACGAGCGTTAAGCCTCACTAGGATTATCGAATCCAGGTAATCCACATGGAACTAGTGTAATTCCATGAACCACATCAATCCCGGGATACATTTTATGAAGAGTATGAAATTTTTGTCATTATCAGTTTATTTATAACGAAATTGGTGAGCTATACTCGAGAAAAACTGAATTCGTAGAATAGTTACGCCTCAGGCATATCGATTCTATGTTCTTTTCAACTCGAGCCACTCGCCATCTTTTGAGTTATGTCATAAATTTCAGTTTAGTGGTGTTCATTCCTCTACCTCAATTTGTTCATTTTTTGTTAAAATCCCGGAACTACTAGGCAAGATAATTTTTTTGAATGAAAATTCAGACTGCCTCCGTAGAGGTATTTGGCCTCAAATTAAGTGTACTACATCCAATTTTCCATTTCTACTACAAACATCAAAAGGGAAGGAAAAAAGATGGTCGATATTACAGATTACAAGGGGAACATCTGTGGTTCAATTTCACTCGATTTTGTGTATGCATTTTTTTGAGAATTCCTCAGACATCGCAGAGTATTCCAAAGGGATTCCACACGAGAAACCGAGACAGACGGTGCACACTGAGGAGCGAAAACGAATATCCAATGTCTCTGGGGACTGATATCGACTTTCATTCTCAATTGTCTTTTTTTCCTCTCACTTTGACTCTGGCTGAACACGAAAGACAACCTAGCTAGAGGACAATAAAGCTAGAAATAAAGGAATCCTTTCGATTACACATAGAGGTGTATTCTCCTTGCAAAGACAAGAATGAGATAGAGACGGAGATCGAGAGCAAGAGAGAGAGAGAGAGAGAGAGAAGTAGCGGGGAAAAACGATATAATGGCTGGTGAAGCGATGAAAATGCGGTTGGAAAATAGTGGAGTGGGTGGCAGCGGGAGGTCGGAAGGGGGGCGATCTGGGAGTAATACAGGCAGTCGCGTCTGGCCAATTGTGATACGTGGTCTACGTGACTTGGGTCCACCTATCCAACACAAGCATCCACCATGCGCTCACACGTATTACCCTTTTGAAGCTATTATTTCAAACGATTTTTTTACCTCTCTCTTCACCTTCAGCAATTGCACGAAAAAAAAATCGTTAAAATAAAAGAAAAATACAAGGGAATGTAGAGGAAACGACAATGAGTGCAGCACGTTTCGACAGGAGAAAAGGAATCCAATCATGGGAGCACCATTAGCGACACGAGACTGAGTTTACCAAAGACCACGTACTCGGTGAGAATGAGGAAATAATAAAATAAGGAAAAGAGGGTTATAAAAAACCATACGCAGCTAAATCTGATAGGCTAGTCTCGCATGAAAGCAAGGAGAAAAAAAATATTACTTAGACTGAAGTAAGAGATGATGATAGAGAAACCCAGTTAATAATTTCTCACAGATGACCCCTATTTTTGAATCCACCCTCACTGGGTCAGTATTCCGTTGTGCACGCAAACCAGCCGTTTTCAAAGACTTCTAAGAGCGAAATGATGGAAGGGTGGGTGAAAGAGCTATGAGGGAGAAGGAAGAAAAAAAACTGAGAACTAAAAAAAACTTGTCCAACACGAAAGGGCAAATGCAGCGCTCATGCGATCCCTCCGGGGCATCAACACACGCACACATACATGTATATCACTCACCACTGCGAGATAGCAAGAGTAAGAGAAAGGGATAAGAAAAGGCAACTGGTATAAGAGGCAGGCTGTGGTAGTAATGCTCCAGGGGATTCCCGATACTGTCAGCCAGTGGTGTGTAAAGAAAACGCGACAATCTGGCCGCGACGGTAGCGCCACACACGCGTTACTATACCCCCTCCCAGCGCTGCCTTCACCTTGCCGCCGCTTATCTCACTGTCGCTTAGGCCAATCAACTCTCAACCATCCCCACAGCTTTGCTTTTTTTTGTTGGTATCCATGGAGAGTCACACAGGGGAGCCACACGCGCGTTATCCAACGATCGCTTTGGGATTTCCCCGGCAAGTGGAAAACCAGAGTAAGAGATCGGATTGAAGATAGGGAAAACCCTAATGGCAAAGCGAAATGTTTGTAATGCTGGACGATACATATAGCCAATTGAAATGGTGGAAAAAGAAAAAATATATATATAAAATTGACGTATGCTGCAGGGGAAGCCGTTAATAGCCATGGTTAGCTGTGGGGCCTGTATCGAATTCTCTGGTGTTTCAATACTGGAATATGGAGAATCATGATAACAAAAATGGGAGCAGTCAAAAGATTCGAGTAATGTTTCCGCATAGTCACGATTGAAAATAATCCGGATAATTCATCTTTCGTTTTGGTAGAGACGGGAGAGATATATTAAATTTACGCGTCAAGTTACAATGTGAAGAATGTGAGAACTGAATACCAGATTGAATTCCTGTTGGCCCCGCTCGCCCGTTGGAGCACCATGGTAACAAAACCAGCAACAGTAATTCTCGGGAATCGTGCTTTATTTTTCAAACTTTTTTCACAGCCGTATATCGACAGCATTTCAATATATCAGCAGCCAATAACTGTCTGCCAATCTATTTTGTTGATCATTTCATACGTAAAATACTTTCCATGGTCCTTTAATCGATTAAAATAGGGTATTTGATCAGTGACAAAATACTGGAATAGGGTGTTGACTTGACAATGAGTTTTGCACTTTCTTGACATGAAAAAAAATTCTTATAAGTTTTTACAAGCAAAAAAGAAAGGAAAAGGCATAAATCTAAAACGAAATTGGAACCACTGATTCTGACAGAAGAGAAAAGTAATTTACGAGTTGACATAACCATCCTCGATTTGACTATAAAACATACTTGACTGATGCATATTTTTCCCGTCCATACTACCTCATCTAAATTTCCACTCTAGTGTGTTTGACTTCCGTGCTTCGGCTTCTCTGCCAGGTTAGAATGAATATTTCAATACAAGACGCACGCACAGAGCACAAATGGCGTAATGATGAGAGCAAGCAATAGCCCCGGTTCGTCTGTCATCACTCCAGCCAACAGTGATCCTGGCAATTGCTCTATATAGTTCTCCCTCCCTCTAAAACTGTTTGATCGAGTCCTCTGTTCGCGTTTACATTACCTGGTGATCGACGAGAGAATTATGCTAACGATAAGTAGAACATTTCCCCCTCGGAAAACGTACAGCCTGTTATGCCTGAACAAACTATTCAAATTGTTCCAGGAATATTGACTATTTGTTCAGTGAAGCTATCTCTATCCACGTGACTGCAGATTATTATCAATTATTATCATTCATCAGAATCTTCTCATAATCAGATATTCAGCTATTACTCCGCTACCAGTTGTAACAACAGTGGAACTGTGCAGTACCAGCCCTTAATCAAAATTTATTGGATAAATTTTACGGCTTAATGGAGTTGATCATAGCTTGTAGTTCATCAGAATGGCTCGTCGATCAAATGGGAAAAGTTTCTCAAAATGACATCGTATCCACACGAGGCAACCTCATCCATGCAATATTGGTAACAACAACAATAACACGTTCACGACAATGAACACAAACAGTTAGCCCCCCTTGAACGCTTTTGTTGGGGAAGGGCCATGAAACAATGGATTGCCGACTCCCTTCTACCCCACCCTTCAGCCACCGAGCTACTCTATAATCACCAGAACACCCAGAATTTGTAAACCAGGCGCCACAGCAATTGCCGTAGACAAACACGGATGGGGGAGGCAGTTATGCCATGGTCGGGCCGTCGAATAACGCGATTATATATGCGAGCAAATCCTAAGCCTCCCTCCGCCCTTCATGTTGCGCTGAACACGGACCCCCCCTCCCCCTCACTTGATTCCAAACATAATGTCGTTGACGTCTACTGTCGTACCATTTGGTTTTGCACCTCCCTATTTCCACCTTCTCCACCTTCCACTATTGGTTATCGGATATTGGAGGTTCTGGGAGATGCTCACACGTACCAGAGAAACCAGACGCGCGTCAGAAATCACACACTCTCTCACTCTCGGCATCACATGCTTCCTAATGTAGTTGGCCCTAAACCCACAGTCCCGACACGCTTGCGGCTCTCGACCCTCTGGCCGTTGCCTTTCGCCTCTCTAGTTATCAGACATGACCCGGTCAAGCTTTGGAAATCAAAACCATAGCAATTCGTAGAGAGATAACCACTCGTGTTTCTGTGAATGGGAATAGCGGTAGGAGGGGTGTGGGTGTGTCAAGTTTTTGACCACAGAGGGCAATGGATTGGAGAACACTTATCTCGGGAATAGAAATATCGGAAATTTTTCGAGTGCTCTCGGAGGTTTTTTAACGATTCAATGGAAGCGTTCCAATTGTCCGAATTACACATTTCGAAATTCTAATTGAATCGAAATCTAAAAATATAGAGATCCCATACTGGTAAAAATGGGAAATAGCCAATTTATTAGTAGAAATAACTCGGTTCAAAATAAACTTGAGACACCCAGCGCCTTATTCCCCCAATATGGGTCAACTGGAGAGTAACCAGATCGTGTCTCACTGCGGATTAAAATCCATTTTTTTTTCTTCTTATTTATTAATTTCTTTCCTTGGAAAATAAATAAGGTCAGGTAACAACAGTACATTCTGAAAGAGGTGATGATCTCATACACCCAGAGACCGCAATAAGTTATAGGTGCAGGCCAAGTCCACGAGTTCAATGGTTGTTTGGAAAGTTCGAAGCCAATCGTGACTGTATTGAGGAGGCACTAGTGGTACTGTTCCCACTTGAGACTTTGAATTGGACCGAAGAGTAGGTTGGAAAATAACAGTTGGGTAGGATACAAGGGGATGAAAAAGCTCCACTCTAACATCATCTCTGAACGTTTTCTTTCGTTCACGAAGCAATTACCGTTAAAACAGGTAAGAACCTTGGAGTTATCGCAGGTAATAAGAGCATGTGGATGGATACTTGTATATACTTGTCGTTGAATGACGAAAGTGATTCACATAAGATAACGACCAATACTTGCTTTACTATTTACTATCTTCTATGGGTAAACATACTTTTATCCCCATTGAACGTACGTTTTCAATTTTCCTACATTCAATCACATCTCCCAAGTGGAATAAATAACAATCTCCGGTGATTCAAATATGAACCATACACGTATCGTATTTTCAAATAAATATGATCGCCTCCTAAAATGGAGAATATTTGTGCCAGTAGAGAAGACAATTTAATCCATAAATGGACGGCTTGAGCGTACTGGTCTGTTGAACCAAATTTCCACAATCTTTTATAGTCCAAGTAGGAACGTTGAACAGGCTGTTAACTCTTTGTTGGGACTCACAACTCAGATAAAGAAAATACAAGTCCACTGCCCCGTAACGACTCGAGAAAAACCGGTGTGGAGGTAATGACCATAAAGAGGGACTCTAAGGGGGGGGATCAGACCAATACCTGAGGGAAACGATCCAGCTACGCACGTGCAACCTGATCGAGTTGACAGGGTAACGGTACAGAGTGTAGACGTCATTCCCAGCTGATACTTGACGATAATAAGAGCAAGTGCTTTCGTGTCATTGGGTATGAATACTTGCAATAACATTCAATGACGATGAAATTGAATCGACTAATTTATTTGATTGAAATTCAACTCCCCAGAAGAAGTGCAAATAAAAATGAAGAGAGAACATAGGAAATGGGGATTCCTCTTGAGTGTTCCTAAAATTATAAATTCTATTAAATCGATTCTACTTGGTGAAAATGCTTCCACATAGTATACTGCAGTAGAATCAATTCTATAAAGAGATGGACTCGAGTAAGAGGAGAAGAGACCCGGAGATGAAAAGAAATAAAGAGGATGAAAAAAGAAATAAAAAAAAAAGGAGATGGGGCAAACAGAGAAACCACGAAAGAGAGCAATGACCCGGAGTATTCTCCCTTATCCGAGAGAAACCGGTATAGGGAGTGTAAGAAAGGTGGAGAGCAAATCCGTCAAATATTCCGTGCAAGACGTCGAGAAGGCCTCAATACACATGACTGCAATTCATGTGGTACATAATACATGTATCACGGCGGAAGCGTACATATTAAAGAGGGTTTTCGCGAATGTCGGTATCTCTCGAAAATCGAATATCATTGCACTGAGTGGACGGGCGCATAACAGAAGAGATACTTGATAGAACGCGCTTGTCAAGATCTTTGGAGAGACGAAACGAATTCATGATTTTTTGCTACAATAAAGAACGCAGAAAATATATGAGCATTGGATCTCCACTGAACAAACATCAGGAGGACAGAAAATGGAAAATGAGCAATTGAATGGCATGAAAACCTGCTATTTAACATTGTAAAGATAATGAAGCTATAATATCCAGAGCAGAAGAACCTAATTGCAAATGTATAAAATCTATCTTATTTTCCCTAAAATCTATATGGAGGATATGCAGCTATCCTGTCCTCAATAAATTTCCAAATACTCACAGGCCCAACATAAATTGTCCGAGGTCTTATCTAGTCTATTACAGTAGCGTCCACACGGCCCACTCCATACCGAAATATGCATATATCTCCATTGGGTGAATCATAGGAGGAATAATGGTGGAAATGAGTACTGGTGAGCGGCTTTTGGAGGCAGTAGCATTCTACCCTTTCACTCAGTTGGCACCCCCGTTCTCGTTTCCTCCTTGCCTTTATGCGGTCATCGTTCGTGGTCAGTATAATATGAGCGTTTAAGTCCTACTCTAAACCCATTCCTGCTGTACCCTATTCCCCCAAATGAAAAGGACTTTGAAACGCAAAGTGGGAGAGCGAGGCTAGATGGGTTGAGTGGGTACATTGCAATCGAAATTGTACGGCAGTTATCTACGCTGGATACCTTAGGGAACCCATACCTCTATATCATTATGAATGCTCTCTGCACAAAGGACCCAAGCCCATGTTCCACAGAACTCTTGCTGTGGTTTTAATGGAGAAAGCGATTCTAGTGTACATTTGCAGCGTGGTTTATCTGATGTTCTAATCCTCTTTCCCTTTAGTTTATTCATCGTCAACCCCTCTGAATTATCAAACTATTTGGACTCCATGGCTACGTTCATCCTTAAATTATCATCCATAAATTCCACCAGTCGGTGAACTATGAGATTTATTATTCCATACCTGATGTCTGTATGGCTTATTATCCCTCCCCATGATGACACGACGATTTAGTTTTCACAGTGCATTCACGTACCTAAAACCCTACCCAAGAGCCCCGCCTCACCTCATGGCCGATGATATTGCTATCCTTCTCTGGTTACATCAACATTCACTATCCTCTTTCCTTTCAATCTTTCTCCCTCTATTTTCCCGCTAGCGGGTAAGATTTTCCGCAACCAACTCACGTACACTTGCATTTAAAAGCCCCGCGGTTCTCCCTCCACCGCCGTTTCAACTCCATTTCCTCTATCCTCCTCTGGCTTCAACAAAATGCTCATCGCATACAGCCAAAGTTTCACTTTATCTCACTTACTCTACCGGACCGTGTTACCTTGAAAAGGTGCAAACCCTTTTCATCACGTGCGCCTATCACTTCGCACACAGTCACCTCTCGCTCTCCCCCTTACCCCCCCCCCCCCCCCCCCCCCCCCCCCCCCCCCCCCCCCCCCCCCCCCCCCCCCCCCCCCCCCCCCCCCCCCCCCCCCCTCCCCCTCCCCCGGTGTCTTTCAGTGGCATTTACAATAAAAATAGTGGTTGCCGTTTGTCTGGTGATTGGATGTGCGTCATTGCGAAAGTGGAAAGGTATGTGCTTGATAGGATTGGCACGGAAAATGCGGTAATCTCCGCGACGAATGGTTGTCGAGGGTGGAAAGCAGTTGGAAAATTTACGAATGATGAAGAATCCACATGCTGACGATTATTTTTTTTTTTTAGGGATTTGCGAGTGCCAACAAATGAAGAGCTAATGGATAACAGTGTGATGAACGTGTGACGAAAATTAACGTTATTAGGCCAACTTGGGCTAATGCGGGGTCACTAGCCTAATGGACGAAGAAATACAGTTCGATATGAACAACTCTCTTTTGAAAAAAAATTAAAAACATCATTTGAATCAAAATCATCTGAACCTGGTTTAATTTGCCAACTTCCATAAATATCAAATATTTTCAAACCGCCTTTAATCTTTCCAAACTGACTTCCCCAAGTGATCGGCTTTTCTTTTTTCTCTTTTCCACCGGGAAAACTATCAAATTAGCCGAAGTAGATCAATTGAAAATTGATCATTTCCAAACGAATGATGTCCCCATAACCCAAATACGATTAGTTATTCAATTTGATCTTCTCCAGAAACTCTTGCAATTGGAGGGAACTCGATAATACGATACGAGCAATCGGTTAGCGAAGAGGATCAAACGGAAGGCCGTTTGGCAGAGAACCCGCAGTGCCATTTTCATTGGATGCTGAGTTTATCGGGTTTGCCGGTGGACGCCCCCCCCCCCCGGCCCTCCCTCCACCTACTCCTCTCGCTCTCTCTTACGGAATATCGTCAAGGCATAAACCTCCCAAGCACACACTGAACCGGTGGATGTGAACTACGAGCTACAGTAACCATTTCGTTGGCAATGGCTAGATAAAAACGAAAACCAACAAAACAACAGGAATAAAGAGCTGCAAAAAAATTTCCTCACATTTGAATCGCGCCTCGTCTCCTCTCAACGATAATTTATCGACTGCTCTAATGACTACATGTGCTCTCGAGTGGGCGGAAATTTGAGATTCAAGTATAATGGATTCTTTATTTGGTTTTGGTTCAGCTGTGGAGCGGATAATGGTAAAACCCATTTTAGATACATATGGAGAAGTTGCGGCGCCCGGGTGGCACATAATGCGGTCAAACGCGTCGACCGACAATAGCCTCTCCCCATTTTACCCGCCTTGCCACCTCTCGTGTTGCCCGTTTTCTATGCTATCCTGACAGGCATATGCGCTAACTCGACGGTATGGGAGACAAAATCGGGGCGCACGTTTGCAATTCGGGTATTCATTATATCGTGTACTTTGCCCGCATGTTCTCGTGAACGTGTGAACATCAGGTATTTTCCAGAGAGAAGATATAGTGGAATTGTAGTGGGATTTTCGGAATTGTTCTTTGCTGAGGGGACAACGATAACGTGACACTGGAGCTTTCGATAAATTCGTCTCATGTGGTGGGCTTCATTTCGGGAAAATTAAATTTTGGAATGGTAGCAATTTGTTATATGATTTAAATTGGAGAGAATTCGTAACGAGAAAAGGAAGGGGAAAATTGGAGATACCAAGTATGTTTAGTGAAATTTTGTGAGGGATTATTCAATGGTGAAATCACATGAAATCATCTAAAGTCTCAGGAGGTTATATACGAGAGCTGATTTTTTTTCTCAAAATTGAACGAGAAATTCCTGGCAAAAAATGCTCAATTTTTTAATAAACACATCTGCACACGGACAAAACATAATTCCCCCAAATCAGAGGAGCGTTAAACCGAGAGTGGATTTCACGTAATTTGAGTAACATTAATTCCAAGGCGAAAAGGCGTAAAAGTCGTGTAGACGTATATAGCCAGAGGGTGGCAAGTGAGAAGGGTTGCGTGAAGCAGTGGGGTAAGGATGGGGGTTTTGTAGTACGGGCTGGTGAGTTTCTCATTTGTCATGTAATTAACGTGCAATGGCCTAGTAAACCGTGTTCCCGTCAATTGCCTGGGTGTTCTTAGGGCCCCAGTGCTTCCAGTGTTCCCGTTGTTTTCCACAATTTTCCTGAACGAGAGAGGGAAAAAGTAACACAACTAAATACTATACTCTAGCAGACTATACAGTGCGAATGAGAATAGAAGTTGGACGAAAATACTGTAGCCAACGGGTTGTTGGAATTTATCCAAAAATGAAGTTGGTAGAAATTACTCGGAATAATAACCATGTAAATCTTCGAGAGTACTAATCCAAGAAATTTCATAGGTAATCTAGATAAACGAGTGGAGGATCTTCTAACTTGGCCAAAGCAAAAGTTGGTTTAACGTCTTAACGTCCAAGTCTTCAGTAATATATGCAATCGAGAGAGTAAAATATTTCGAAATGGCAAGAATCATCAGCTATTGATACTTGCTGAAGAAAAACTTTTCTTTACACTCGCAACTTGAGCATAATAGAACATATTGCCTCGGTAAATATTTTTTAACCTCGCACAGGAAAAAGTTGTCGTAAAAACTAACAAAAACTAAAAGCATCATGGAATCAAGCATCTCAACTTGAGGATAAACTCGTTGAAACTGAATTTACATCAGGCGCGTTGTCTACGTAGCCCCGTATGGGGTAGGGGTGTGGGTAGAAGGAGGACGAGAGAGAGATGGCGAGAGAGGGCGAGGCAATGAATGAACAATAGAGAACGGGCGGTGGCGCGAGTGGTTTCATTTACGTGCATCTCTCCACTATACTCGTCTGTCTACCAGTCTGTAGGGTATATCTTTCGGTTCCTCTCTATCTCGTGGAAACTTCTAACGCTAAACTCAACTCTCCGTGTAATTGCAACTTCTCCCCTCAGGTCTCTGTCAAATACCAACCATGCGTGATAAATTGACTAAAATTCTGGATTGTAGCTTATAATTCAAGTGTTAATTATTATCCGCAGGTCATAGCAGTAATTAAAGCTCTTATTTTCAAATAATATATAACTCAACTTGTTTCATATCTCGTCTGTTCGCCTTTCTTGGGATGAGAAAAAAGATTGAAATTATTGATGATTTTAAATTTAATTGGAATAAAGCTTGTTTTTGGATGTGATAACATATCTCAGTAGATGTGAATTTATTGGCGAAAACTGGCCGTTTAATACGAATTCATTGATTATAAAAAATTTAACTGGGTGAAAGTTTCCCTTAGGCAGACTCATAAACTTGCTCATAATTTCTGATAGGAGACTTAGTGTTGGAACATTTTAATGCTGCACGAGGCAGCGATTAACCGTGAGGTACTTTTTTAGGGCTCTCAAAGCTACCGGCAAGGCACTTGGGTCCCTTTTACATTAAAGGCTGGGTACAACCACCTCGGGATATTTTTTAACAGACTCTAATGGAAGAAGAAGACGCGAGTTTGTGGATCGTTACCCATTCTTTTCTCTGGAGCAGCACTTGGAATATTATTATTCTATTATTCTCTTTAATATTTTATAGATTCACTTCCTTACGGAAGTTTCGAATGAACCCAACTTATTTACCGATAATATTCCGTTTTTCACCGAATTTTTTTTTGTTTGGGTCTGCCGGCAATTTTTATTGATATCATTCACATAGTTTCAATTAGCCTCCAGTATCACTAATAATTGACGAGAGAGAGTGTGTGGGTGTGTGTGTGTTCAGCTGTTGCCTTGGTGAATTTCACATCTGGCCAAAATGCCGCTCGAGAATAGTCAATATTTTGTGTTAACTGAGAACATCGACAAGTCCATGGGAAATCGGGCTAAATGCATTTGCGTTAATTAAACCGGAAAATTCGTTGACGATGGGTAATATATTCACTGAGTAACGAATTACATTGAGAGACTGAGGATGAATATCATCCATGACTAAGAACATTGAAAAGTCCATTGAAAATGGAGGTAATTGTATTTGCGTTAATTAAACATGAAAATTTGTTTATTATGAGTAATATATACACTGATGACCTAATGATATTGCGAAATGATGGATAGATATCATCGCCATATATATTCCTAAGAGACTGCGAATTTTACATCCGGCTAAAACACTGACCGATAATCGTTTACATTTTGTGGTAGCTGAGCTAACATATTGAAAATATTGAAAAGTCGATAGCTAAAATCGGGGTAAAAGAATGTGCGCTAATTAAACATGAAAATACGTTGGTGATGCGTAATATATTCGCTAGGGAAGGAATGATGCTGAGAGATGGCTGGATGGATATCACTCAAACGTATTCCCCACACCATCCATCGTATTCCAGACTCACCACTCTTTCACGTACACTCGGGACGCGCTAATTGCTGGCAGTCGTCCGGTCTCGGGTAAACGATGCCACAACGTAAAGCCGCCTTATTTAGGTCAGCTGGCTTGCAAACTCAGTTGTTTTCATTTCAAACGGAGAATGAAATAATAATTGAAAAAGAAAGCCCCAGAAGATGGCCCACTCAGATGGTTTCATGCTTTGTAACTTGAGAATTGTTGTTTTGTTATATCATTACTGCTCCTGCAGGACCATGAGCGTAATAGACTACTTAAGCTGAATTAAATAGAGTGCTCTTGCTCATATTTTCTTCAATGTAATATTTGATACATCTCATTTTCTAGAGGATAGTGGAAAAGATGAAAGGGGAAACGCCTGCAGAGGCCATTCTATTTATTCACCTGGGATTTCACCTGGATTTCCGAGGAATTTATTCAATTGCAACAATTTATTTATCAAGATGTCACAGTGCACAACGACTATCGGCCAACTTGGCAAATTACAGATGACAGCAGATTGGAGATTAAATTGTTAAATCGCAAGTGGTAAGTCATCGATTACCACTACAAATCCTCAAAGTATTACACCATAATTGAATATCGATCGGAGAAATGAAGGATTCTAGACCCCATAATGCCAATCTTTCAGCGGAAATATGCTATCAGACGTGATTTATTATCAAGTTTTTCGTCTCAACTTTTCAATCAATTAAGTATTACTTGAAGTAACAATTAGTAAGCACTTGATTCTCAAATGGAATGAAATATACTCCCCCCGAAGACACACATAAATTCTCGATTAATGTGAGAGAATCTAACTCATTGAGAAATTAATCTCTTCGGTGGCTATAAATTCTCCGAACAATTAACACAATTTGTTAAAACTAAACCTGAACACCAACATAAATATTGTGCCGAGGGTGAAAGCAATAACCAAACCCATAAAGCATACAGCCCCTCCCATTGGCCATCGACACAGTTAAGCCATTGGTTATTTTACGCTAGGGACTTTTGTAGCACTTCATCCTACAGGTGGACCATGTGGGGCTGTATGGCTTGTTTGAAGGATGATTTGCCGTATCGTATTGGAATGGCAACAGAGGCTGCTGGTGTCGATGGTAGAGAACGGGGTGAGCAGTTTAATCCCCGGGCCCAGATGCGTTCCGATATTGAACCATCAATAAATTACCCGGCGCGTAATACATTGTCGAGTTCCGTCCTGGTGCTGTTCCAAGACTCAGGCATGTCTGAATAGACATTCTTCGATTATAGCGGGTGTCTTAAATTTTTATAGTGGATATTGTCGGAGAGAGGATGGAGATAGTCGATCGGATTAAAGAGACGATGAGCGCCACTAGGGACATTGCAACTCCTGAGAAATTAGTTGGCTGAGAAAATCTCATTCTGCCAGTAAAATTTGAATATGAATTATAAATTGTTGTATTTTCAATTTCCAACCTCAAATAAAAATTGACCCATGGATTTCCTACTGGGCACCACAACAGAGTATCGTGAGAGTGTCATTACAACATGATAATAACGGGAGCTATTAAAACCTTTCATTTGAAGGTTAGTACCATGATAGCTGGCATTAAATTTCATCACAGCCTAATTGCGATAATGTCATCATATTAAAATTTCCCGAGATAATTAAGATAAGTACGAACATTATAGGAGAATATGATGAATCACCCAGTGAGTTGCAGTGAGTTCCTATATATATATATGACAGATGTTGAGTAACTCCACCATCCGTCACAAGCTAAAAATTGTCATATCTACCAGTCTGATGCGACGCCCAGCATATTTTTGCTGACTCTTGTCATCCATAATTTTCCTTCTCCATTCTTGCAGGTATTTCCAGTTAACTTAAATATTGATCCGACCAAAAGGTGGTTTTAAGTTCTTCTGATCAGATGCTATTCGGCAAATGATTTTAACAACTCCACTATTACCAAACCTATTTCCTTTTTCTAATCTTACATACTCAACATTGAATTAATTGATGGAAATTCCATTACTTGTGAAAGTCTCAAAGTAATCAACAACAATAGCTCATCGAACGACGCTACAAGATATTGCCATTTGAAGAAACAAACCAAAGGACAATTCAACAAAAGCCATCAAAACTTTGTGTTTTGTAGGTGATAAAGTAATTGCTAGCATCCAATAACGTCATACCCCAGCGTCACCATGATCGAGAGTCTGAATAATATCTCCTAGTAATTGGGTCAAGTGAGCACCACAAAAAGCAATGAATGATCTCTAACGAAGATCACATCCACCAGATGTTCTCACCAATCATCACAATTTCATTAATAAAAAAATTCTCAACTCCTTAATGGAGCGTACAGTCCCCAGAATTTTTCCCATACCCTCTCGATCCTTATTTGCTCCCTTGGTTGTCATCCAACGCACTCGGAAAATTGGAAATAGTCAAAGTGCACTTCAATATTTACACACACCTACGTCCAATGAAATATTGCATCGAAAACCGCTTAGAGTTATGGCAGTCAGTTACGATGAAACACACAGGAACGTCCATCAAAAAATGACCAGACATAGCCCGTGTCCTTCACATTTGGACAGATTGGAATCCTCTATCACATTTGAAATCCGAAAAAATAGACATGCATTGAGGGTAAAAATTGACAAACTCGGTCATACTGTTGCAAAACTACCTGTCAATAGTGGCGCCAACCATTTTATCCGAGGGGTGCGTCTACTCTCGTCCGAATAGAAGAATTTCACCCCCCCCCCCTCCCACTCCCTCACTCTCTCTCTCTCTCTCTCTATGCCGTTTCCATTCCCATACCACGCTCCACTGTGTGGGAATTCGTAATGGCTTTCTTTTCGATGGAATCGATTCAATGTACGAGGATCAAATTGGTTCACATGAGGCGATAAAACGCAGCCGTTTTACATAGGAAAAATCCGTGCGATCACTCCCTATATAGTCAGCCAGATGGCCTCCCTCAACCCCCCACAGCCATTTTGCTGCCTATCAATCTTTGATCCTTAAGGGTTATAGGATCCCTCTTTTCACGTCTTTCTTTATATACACATTTGACCTCGTAAATTTAATCTATAGTCTTCAGATGGACATAAAAGTAAGTTTCAACCTAATCCCAGTGGCCAAAGACCCTGTGCATTTTTTATAACTCTTTCAACATTAAACTTTACGATATGCTGAAGAAAGGCTGCATGTTATATGAATTTTATCATTGGACTTTATGTTGTCGGACGAACAAAGTATTTTTGAACAAGTATGACATCATTTTTGGTTGGGAAACCTACATCCATTGAATTTTGTGCACAGAACCAGTCCACTAGTTTGGGAAACAGGTGCCTCATATGTCTCCAGTACAAATTTCCCGATCCGGAAGAAAGAAACCAATATTCGTAGGCACATTAATAGAGCTCCATAAAAAGTCTCAACTGGCAAAGTATAAAGTCTCTTACAAAATTCTCCTATATACATAGAAAATAGTGGTTTCACACTGGGAACTGCTGGCAAATGCTAGAACAGGGTAAGCGAGGCCGAGTTTATATCATGCACTTGAGAGAGCGAATTCACATCAAACTAATTCAACCTTAAAATCCAACTAACCCAACACTCATGTATATACGCTAAAGCTGATTCTACCAAATTGTCATATATACGTATAATACGCGTTCTCATGCCCATATATATATTCTGCGAGTCAATTGTAGTGGAGTATCTCAGAGAGAGATGAATAGGAATATGTCCCCTTGTCTTGGTTCTCTTATCCGCCGTGAAATTGGTATAGAACTCGATACTCAAACGAGGAGCGTGCCAATGGGCGGCTACGAGAAGGAGTTTTGCTTGGCCAAGAAGAACGAATGGGGAGAAGGTTCAGTTTGCTTTCAGAAGGGGTTACACACACTGTACTATCCCCCTGGAGGACGAGTCCCCTCTTGCCGTCCCAGTTGATTCTACCTTTCTACATCATTGTAGGCAAACGATACAACTCTCTCCTTCTCCTAAAGGACTCTCCTGGGGGAAACTGTTTGCGGTTAAGTTCACGACTGTTTGAACGGACCCAACTAGTCTCCTCGGCTTTGCTCTCTTGCTCCTTTATAAACCACTTGCTTTCTGTGTCCTATCGAACCCATCGTTGTGGTGTCTACAGTGAGGCCGAATGGCCAGAATGCCTGGCCTGTCCAAACAAACAATTTGTGCGCCTTCATAATCATCTAGAATCCAAATAGTTGTCGGTCGTTGCCTAATCCTCTTATATACTGTCAAGTTCATACACAACTCAATAGTTAAACGAAGAATGTGTGAATGGGAAGTAGCAAGAAGGCGCTTTATTTGGTCCAGAAGACGGAATGAAGAGTTATATTGAACATGAGTGTAGGTAAGCGCCAACGCCCTCTCCAGCCCCGAAAGGACTCCCCTGGGGAACACTGTCTGCGACTCAGTTCACAACTGTTTGAACGGACCCAACTAGTCTTGTCCATTTTGCTCTCTTGCTCCTTTATAGACCACATGCTCCCTACATCGCATCGAAGCCATCGTTGTGGTGTTTACACTGAGGCCGAATGCCCAAAACGCCTGATATCCTTGAACGCGTTTTTCCCCCCGTCTCTCGCCTCCTCTTCTTCGGGAACACATTTCCCAGAGTTTACGACGATGTAACCATCCGAGGACCGATATCACGCTCTGCATACAAACCGTGACCGGTTAAAGCATACAATTTGAGCGAGTTCATAACTACTTTTGATCGTATTAGAATCGCTCCGAGGATTTCTTCATGAGTTTATGCAGATGAGTCACTTAATAGCATCTTACAGCTAATGTCAGTCATGCTTTATATTCATGCTTTTTCGGTCTTTTCAGGTGGGAGTACTCGAGAGCTCGGACTTCTTTACCATCCACGCCTATTATCACTGCACACCCAGGCCTCTCTCTTTGATATTTAAACCACACAATTAGGAACGACAAACATGCTTCTGAATAATAGGCTCCAGGGGCTTTTATCATTCGGATTTTTTTCCCCGGTTTTTCTCTCCTCTGGCTTTTGTCTGTATTCTAGAGTCTTCTTAGGAGGAGAAAAAATTTTCACTCTGTCTACTGTTCTGGTCTTCTCCCTGGCACATAGGGAAAATGAGAGAAGAGGTGTGGAGGGTGGGAGAGAATTTCAAGCCAACATTACGGACCGCGAATGAACCAGATCCAGAGTGGCGACCGCTCGGGCACGCTCTTGAATAATACCGAGGATCGTTTTTCCATTCACTTTTTATTTTCCAAAACCTCTGTAGGTACCCACCACCCCCTTCTTCCCTCAGCTCTCTATCGGTTCATCTCTGTCGGACGCTTGAGTATTATCAAGTATATTCTGCTCGGATAGTAACCAAAATATTCCGGGAACCGGCGTGGATAAAGGTGCAGTAGAAATTCATGGGAATCGTGGACTCACGCCCACGGGTAAAGTCCAGTATTCTATGAATCGGTTAGGGGTACATTCACCAAAAACCGAATGGTGTTTTTTATTTGAATGTTAGGGTTCGTCGTCAATGAAGCGCTTTCAGAGGTTTTTCCCAGTTGAATTTTCAGCAACTGACCGAAGCTATAGATTTTTTTCATCACTAATTGATTAATTCCATAGAAAAAAGTATTATTGTATTGTTCCATTAAATGAAATTGATGAAAAGTCAGTTTTTCGGTAGATAGATCAAGACTCGACCAATGGAATTACATAATTTTTTTTCATGATTGTTCCCATTTTCATCATGAGGCAAAAAAAAAATCAATTAATATGTGTAAGTGAATAAAGAATCAACCACTGGAACAACGAAACAAAAAGAGACACTGTCTAAGGTCCTTCGAGTCAATTGGAATGATTTCGGAAACATTAAAAAAACTCATCCAGCAATAATGACAATGCTCCATCACAACCCCAATGAAAATAGATCTCTTCAAGATGTCGTAAAATTTCGCTTAGTGTCGCATAAACGAATGCTGAAGGAAAGTTAGCTAAATAGAATGGAAAAAAGAGACTTGCAAGGAGCATCGAAGGAAATAGGGGAAAAAAAGAATGGGCAAAAAGAGTTTAGAGTACTTTCAAAGTTTTTAATAATAAGAACGAGCCACTCGAGAAGTTTGTCCACTTCCGGTATTACGGAACGGATATGCCTGCCATCTTCCTCACTCTCTGACGTTCTCTTGGGAAGGAGAGAGAGAGAGAGGAATGATTGAAGCAAGGCAAGGAGGAGAGAGTTAAGGTGGGTTGTAAGGGACGTCTAGTCGTGTGGCGTCTCTACTCGTTTGTACCAGCGACGACGGGGGCGTTCTATCGTGGCTAATGGGGCGCCACCCTGGCGTACACCCCACCGCCAACTTCTTGGATGATCGAGCATCGACCAATGCCGGGTTTACTGCTTGCTAAATCACAAATCGGTACACGTTTATTCCGCGCTCAGAAAATATGCTTTCAAATGGTAAATAGAATGTTTGTGATGGGCTATAGTTAAAGTTTTCGGAAATGTGTCGGGGTCGATGGGGGTGTTGCCGTGAGAGACGAGATCAGACGAGACAAGAGTGAAAATTCTCATTTTGTCATGTGTCGTGACGACACACAACAGTCGCTGGATGTTTATTTGAGTTCTGCGAGTGATATTCGAGGTTTATGACGACATGGATGGGAGGTTATTTTGAAGGCAAACATTGGAATAAATTGGCAGAGTATGCAGACACATCTTAAATGTCGGAACATTGAACCGGATGAGGCTTGAGTGCAGGGGTCGACGGATTTTGTCATCGAGTTTATGGCTCTGGCGACTTTACAAGATCCAAACGGATGGTGTGTGGGGTGCTCTTTCAATCGAAAATTCGAGACGATGCAGAAATTTACAGAGCCATCCGTTTCGTGCGCCTTTCGGTTTGATGAGAAACAAAGCAATTGTCCATTTTCTTGTCGGCTATGTTCGAAATTTTTTATTTCCAGAGGTAACATGTAGTAGATCAAGGAAAGTACATGACAAGAAGAACAGTTTGTTAGAGGAAAACGTCTTCAGTTGTATGAAGAAATATTCAGTACCAGATAAGCAGAATATCACAAAATCGAGACCATTTTTTTTATCCTCTTAAGAAATTTTATTTTAATGTTTACTTTGCCAACCCCATCACCTATGAAAAATTCCCTGAAATATATCTAGAAACGCACTCTCGGGTCATTTCATTCTGCCAATCCCCTCCTAAAACCTAAACCTCTCTCAAACACTTTTTATTCCTCCATTTCCAGCCAAGAATCAGGTGCAGTGAACTCAGAACCAACTTCCTTCATCTTCAATATTTATTTTTCCTTTGACGTTGACCGGCTAATTTAATTATTCCGCTTGAACGAACACCGGAAATTGAAAAAAAAAAAAAAAAGTGGAAGGGCCAGTTAAGCATTACGACTCAGTCATTTTCCGAGAGTTGGAAGGTAACGAGACGGCCTCAATAGTATTGTAAGCAACTCGAAAAAGAGTAGCTCATCGATTGAAAATAGTGGCCCACAGGATTAATATTTCATATATATAATAGCGTTGTAAAAAAAATAATAGACAATTTAATAAATAAAATTGTAGTTAACCTGCAACGCTCGCCTTTGATTTTTATGTGAGGAAAATCATGACAGTTGAAATTTCATGGTAAGCTGAAGAATATATCTTTTTTGATGAGTAGTATGAAATTCGATTTGAGTGGAAGAAAAATTGTGAAATATTAAATCTAATTGAAAATTTCTTAATATTGTGTACTGAAAGCATGAATCCAGTGAAAAATTTGTCAAGAAACGCGTGTACCAAGTGAATGTGATAAAACTTTATTGCGTGTAACTAAAAAAATCCAATGGGAGCCCGTATATACTGTCAGCGATAGTTGCCATTTCGTTGTAGAATGGATAATAAATGAGTGTGGGATATGCTATCCAAGTAGTGATTGTGGTCAGACACAAACCGGGTCGATGAGGAAAAAGAAAAAAAAACCCGAGAGTTCCTTTACTAGTTTTAAAACTGGAGACCGTTACGGTCAAGGAGTTACCCACTGATGGAGGAGACTCTTGGGGGCTTTTCAAAAGTCAACGGCTCTTAGTAGGAATCAATGTTATAACTTCTCGGCTTTTGTTCTTCGGCGTGACGTATTAATGTGCTGTTGAATTTCGTCAGGTGGATAGCACCTCGTGGAGAGAGGAAATATTGACTTTTGAATTGTTCTTTTTTTGTAGCTCATGTAAATCTCAAGAGGATTGAGACAATTTTTTTTCATTAAATATCACTTTATAATGATGAGAGCAACGAAATTCTGACTAAAGAACTCTTTTCATGCTCTATATTGATGAAAAATTTTTGTTAAAATGTCGTTAAAACCCCCAATCATTTGAAATGACATGGAATTTACTAGTTGGAATAATTTTAGATGTCAAGTGATTAATTGATGTCCTATTGTTTAAATCCATCGAATAGCATCCCCCTTTCCACCTCTCATCGACGGAATTGAAAACAATATTTAATTAGTGAAATGTATTCATTGCCAGTCCTATTCATCGAATAATCCATTTATGTAACTGCAAAAATATTTGAGAGTAAAATTGTGGCAATCATTTAGGCCTGCAGAAATCGTTAATTATCCAGGAAAAATAAGGAGGAAATACTGGTAAGAAAACTGTTGGAGAAAATCGCATTTGAGTGGAAGACGGGAGAAGCAAAATTTATAAACACACAACTATGAGGAGCGATAAGTTATCGAGAAAAGCCACTGCACGTGCCATTTAACTCGTTAAATTGGTAAGATTGAACGACTCAAGTACCTATATACCATTTCTCATAAAACAAAGCTATTGGCTTTGACAAAAAAATTATCAGTGCACACAATGTTTTAGGGAATTCCTCAGAAAATCCTTTCCGTATAAAAGTGAATACTGAATGGAAATTTGAAATTGTTAAAAATAACTCCTACCCGCAATATCAATAAATTCCATTAAAAAATCCAATTAAATTTGCATTTGAATTATCGAAATAATTCGAAATAATTCAATTCCGACCGGATTTCATACAAAATAAAAGAACCCACCGATTCCGAACAAATAAATCACAAAATTTAGTGAATTCATTGCCTCTTGCAAATTAGGGATGAAGAATTAATTTTTTTCATCGGAAAATTAAATTCTAGGCAAATTAATTTTTGACATTGTTTGGAACAACTCATATTGAAAATATCCATGAATCCATAATTCAATAAAAAATCCCAATTAAATTTGAATCGGAATTAATTGATGGAACAACACTATTCTCATCAGATTTTTCTCCTCAACTAGAAATATGTTCAATATCGAGAGAATGCACAAACTCGCAATGATTAAATCGCAAAACCCTTCACAACGAAAACATTCAAATAATTGTCAAAATTTAATTAATTTACATGAAATATGAGAGCCTTTGAAAGCTATGAATATAGAATTCTTTCCATCAATCAATCAAAAATAAAAATAAAAAATAAAACAAAAGGACCGCAATATTCAACGCCAATATTTGTAGTATTACAATTAAATACTCGGTCATTCAAAAAGGAAGTGAAAAATGAATACAAAATGGAAAATAAAACTATTTCGATCAAAATCGGACGCCTCGTTTTGAATGCAGGAGGTGTATGTGCCCTCGGAAAATTGATTAAACCCAGAGTGCCAGGCCAGCAACGAGAGTTGCTCGCCAGATTGCATTCCGGGGTATGTTCTATTCGCATTCTCCAGCCCGTTGGAAAGCGTGAAGAGGTGGCGGTAGCGGTGAAGAGGAACGGGGGAAGGAGAGGCCTTTGGGCAGAGGCAGGCGGCCCCCATCCAGTAACCATTCTAATTAGCGAGGTCGAGAGACACTGTGGGCTAGATATAAGCTCTAAGAGTTTGGATTCAATTGTTGGATAATGGAGGGAGAAAGATTGATGTTTATCGAGGAATTATCGATGCGTGAGTGAATGAATTTCTTTTAATCTTGTATTTTTCTATTAATTACGATGTTGTGGTAAGGATAAGAAAATTTTTAATGACATTTTTACAGCAAATTTTGCACATTCCAATTAAGCTGATATTCATCTAAGACACGAGCTTTATTTTTTTTACCAACAATAATAACCATTCGTCAACCAGCCAGCTTCTTCAAGGCTTGAAAATTTCTTTAATCCCTTCAATAAAGTCACATTATTCTTATAATTCTCTTCGCAGCTCCTTTCACCTTAACAACTTCTAATTGATAAAATTATGAATACTGAGAAGAACTCTTAACCCCCCTAAGAAGATTCAAATTCGCCCCTTATGAATGAATCCGCTCTCCGTCAAGCCTCCGTGAAACACTCATCACCCTCACCCTGCCCCTACACCGCTCAGAGAGTTCCATCACCATCGAGAGAGAGGGAGAGAGAGAGAGAGAGAGAGAGAGAGAGAGAGTGAGAAAAGCATTCCAGAGAGCTCGTAATTGGGTGATTGTATTAGAACTTTTTTCCAAGTCCAATGCAATCACGAGCGAAAGTACCGAGGCGAGTGGCTGAAGGGTGGTAGGCAAAGCCAACGACGAGGAAATGCCCCCGAGATGGTACGCCTTATAGAAAAGTCTGCTTAAGGGTGATACAGGGAGGCAGGGAATCGAGTTGTAAAATAAAAATTAATAAAAAAAAAGGTCGAGAAAAAATTGAAACGGTAGGGAAGAAAAAAATGGAAATATGCGGACTTTAGGTAGTTCTGCGAGCACAGTTGGGTCTCGAGTCGGTGATTTTCCTAGGGAAAAGGGAAAGAAACCAGCGGGTCAGGAGAGAGGGAGTAGAAACGTGGAGTAAAGTCGAGACGGTTGTCGCGTTTTCGTTATGAGGACCAGCGCGCTACTAGTTTGCTTTTCATTACTTTATCCTTGGGTAGCCTCCTTAAATATTTATAAAACCACTGTCATATAACGCGCGTTGAATAGTAAAACAACTCGTGGAATTTATTTTTCCTATTATTCCATTTGTAGGCTTTTTTGTTTTATATTTTACGGAAAGGAGTTTGCCAGACAGAATCATTGCCTTACAATGTAAAACTTTGCGAAAAAACACGGACTACAAAATAAAATAATTACACTGAGTGAAAACACTACTTTTGACACAGATTTCTCGTCTTCAAAGGATCATCATAACCTTCTAATATTCACCTATTACCCCATTGATTTCCACTTTTTCTCCCCAATCACATCATCCCACATAATAACCAATTACTCCATCCAATAACTCTGCAGCCCTTTAAACAACCAATGGATTGACCCATCGAGAGCTCAATCCCCTCAAATATAACAACTGTACCGTTCTCAAAGAAGGTAAAAGGTATCCAGAGGTAACTGCTCCGAACACGCTCCAGCGGGCTCGAATATTGAATTGTCTCTTTTCACATCTCGATCAAAGCGAAATAAAAGGCGCATAGCCTGTTCCTCCCCAAAAAAAACATACAAAAAAGGTTGTTGCAAAAAAAAATGGTAAATCGCAAAACTCAAAGTCCGCCTCTTTTCCCGATAAACGGATGAACTCGATCTGGAAGTTTCATTATATCAAGAGGAAGACCAAGAATATAGTGAATATATCTCTATTCTCTCGTACTTCCTGACTTTCTAACCATTTTATGTATAGTTATATCTAGGTCTCATCTTACTCATTCCTTTTATTCCCTCCCCCCCCCTCCCCCCCCCCCCCCCCCCCCCCCCCCCCCCCCCCCCCCCCCCCCCCCCCTGGTGTGAGAGGTCTAGCCGTTCCAAGATTCAGTTGGAGGGAATTCAGTTAGTTCATGCAATCTGGACAAAGAACCGGAAGATAGTTAGCCAAAATGGCGAATTCAGTAACCTCTCTACCCCCAATTCTCAAGGAAACTCAACTCAATTTCTAATCCCTTTGGCAACTGTTCAATCCTGATTTGCCGAATAAACCTTGATCGTATTCATCTACCATTCAATGTCGATACGATTGAGATAGAGGAGAAAAAAGTTATTGGAGATATTATGCCTGGAGGGATTTGGCTGAGACTTGGTGGTGTATTTAAAGTAGTTCTACCCGTTTGATAAATTAAAATATTACTAGCAGGTATAAATAATTTTTAACTTTTTGCAATTTACAGTAAAAAAAATAGAAAATTACTATTGAATTGTGAATCTTATGCGAAAAAAAAAAACATTACTATTGAATTGCGTAAACAACGATGACTCAAGTGAAAATAAGTCTTGTACAAAATGTTTTACATTAGAAATTTTGTTATTTTTTTCGAAAATTACGTCTATTTTGCCCCTCTCTTGTGCTTCATAGTTACAAACTGAAAAAACAACTTTAAATCATGAATTCTGTCTGACCCAAGCGAGATTTTCCACGCGTCTCAACCTAAAAAAGTTTCAATTCTTCTCTATCATTGATTTCAATGAAATTTCAACGCTCCTATTGCCACCTCAATTTAAACCCTATCGACATACAAGAATAAAAAAGGAGGGCGACGGGAGAGATAGGAAGTTATTTAAAAACTCCAGCTCGTTTACGACGTTCAAGAGTTTAGCGAAATTCACTGGCGTGAACCTTAATCGCCCGAGTGAATTCCAATGGATAAAGTGCAAGTGGGACGGAGATATCTTGAAAATGCTGATAAGTCTGCTGGGGATAATTTCCAACTTCTTCGGTGTCTGGGGATGAGGGAGAGGCGGTGGGAAAAGGGAGGGAGACTATGCGGACCTCTGAGTTTCGCGCTTTATGAGGTTTAATTTCATTCTCGGAGTGTGCTGGGAGGATTAGATTTCTCACGATTACCTCGCTATGCTATATTTTTAATGAAAAGTAGAGCCTCAGGTCATAAATTGTATTAGGGTATTTTGAATTAATTAAGAGAGTGCGAAGGATTGTGCCAGATTATTATTTTTTTGGATTTTGAAAAAATAATTTTTCTATGGATATGTTGGAATGGAGTGAAGTTGAAGAGATAAATTGGTGAAATTTTTTTCACTCAAATCAAAGTCATTTGATAAGAGAAATTTTTCTTATGAGTCAATGTATCTAAAGTGATCGGGTACGTTTAGGTGCAAGCTATGGGAATATTAAACTTTTCGGGCAATTCATTTTTGAACGACTCCTTGGTTAGAACCTCCATCTCCATTCAAATGTCGTAAATCCACCGAAGGCACCGCGAGGAATGCACACTGGGGTATCCAGCGGTGTTTCCCGGGTAACCGAATAAAGAAATATCGTGAAAATGCAGTCTCTTATAAAGCCCCTATACACTCCGTGTTATGTGTCCCTCCCTTGCGCCCTCCCACTACCTCTGGCTTTGGCTCTCAACTCGTTGCCAGTGGAGTTAGTGGGAGGATAATTTGTGAGTTACGGGTTGTTTATTGGCCAGTCCGCGGTTGAATTTAATTGCACGATTATTCATGTAATTAGGGAAGTGTTATTCCTCGTCGATTATACCAATTTGTGGATAAAATTAATTATCGAAATTTGAGAGAGGAGGAATTTGATATGTATTTTTAAAATTAATTATCATCATATAATCGGTTTTCACCACATTTCAGACCATTGATTTTTCTAGTTTTCGATGAAAGATTGGTATTTGATATATATCACTATCACTATATCCTGCCCTAAAACAATTGCCATTTTCTCAAATTCATGCACATCTCAATACTTGGACAGCGCTAAAGCCCTATGTTAATTGAAATCCCCAACGCCGTTGAGCAGTCACCGAGAGGCCGCTGGCGTACCAATTCTCTGCCAACCACACTTTCTCAGGTTTCATTCGCGTTTCACTAAAGTTACCCAACCCTACCCCCTCACACATGCATTTCATCCCCCAACCACCCCCAACCTAGCTCCGGAGAGTACACACAGCCACTGTAGTTGGCCCTATGCTAGCTCACAAGCTTCGAAAGCCAAACTCCATCTCCATTTTAACCTCGTAAATCGCAAACGGTTGTGGCAGGCAAGAGCCCAGCAGCGAGAGTTCACCGGGTGGCAGGCAACGGTTTCTGCGGTAACCAGTACAAAAGAAGTATATCACTTCACGCTACACAAGCTCGGTACGTCAATGTAATGTATACGAAGAGCATAATTTCTCGAATTAATTTCAAGTTGGAGATTTTTTTTGAAAATTAATCTTCGTGACGCATCGTGACGTTCGAGGTGAGTTTAGTGTGATATATCCTTCATTCTACTACACTATATGTATAATAATCCGAGAGGTTATTTAACTGTCCGCAATATTTCCAATGGTGTACATAAACGGATTCATTATTCTAGACACTTTCATCTTTAACTGTAACTTGCAGTACAACTTGTTCTGAAAATCACAATCCCAACCTTTCCATAACTATTTCGACTCCCCTCCCATATTGATTTTCATCCAAAAATTTAATTTCATATCAATTCTACATGCATAAAGCCCATTGAATTGCTGTAATTGCAGAGAAGACGAAATCAATTAATCATGAATCAGATGAATGAGAATAGGTAAGAAGGAAATTGGAGGAGAAATTCCCTCGGGCTTTTTTGCCAAAGTTTATGACACAGTCTCATGCAGCCCATTCCATATTCATTTAATCAATTTTTTATTCTGTATGAACACAACCGAGATTGCTAATATTGAACCAGAGTACGCAATTCATTTGGAGGTGTGAGAGTTTAATTAAGCCATATTGATAGGGGGGAGGGTTTAAAGAGCGCGGATCAGGTCAGAGTAATAAACATTTATGATTAAAATAGCTGAACACTTGTACACAAAAGCTTGCTTGTCCCACCACCCTTAAATAACATTCTATTCTCCAAATTCAAGAATACATCTAGAGTACTAATAATCCCTAATTATCCACGCATCATAATTAAGCGTCCCGAGCCCATTGCTAGAGCCCCATCTTGTAAGACAAACCCCAGAATGTAAGCGGCTGATCTATCCCGAGGCAGAGGATCCGTCATACATATAGAATGTGCCCTAACAAACAGCAGCAAAACGAAGAGGGAGTGGTATATGGTAAGCCCCCACTACTCTTACGCTGATTACAACGACGAGAGAGCATTGGAGGGAGCTGTTACGGCAGTTACTTGTGCCTCGGCTTCGAGGTAGTTTCTCTCGTTAATATGCCGCATTCTGTCTTTCCTCAACATTCGATGTCTGGGACGACCCAGCCCTATCCCGACACGCTCGATTGATGTGTCCCAGCTCTACACTATGCACATCATCTGACAAACTTAAAGGGTAAGTTATAGAGACCATGGGAGTTGTGGTGGCTCCTCATCGGGGGCTCAGTGGCTGAACGACGGGGAAGATGATAGCCAGAAGGAGTTGCAGACGTACTGGGTGTCTCAAAATATTGTATTAAATATATGTAAGAGAGCGAATTTATGTAACATTCCACAAGATATTATTGGATAGTAGTAAGATGGTCTCCGGGATTATTCTCAATATCAAATGGACAAGCAATTTTTTTTTATCAAACAATTGGATAGTCCAGGCCACGATTCCAACTCTATTATTCATAAATGAAAATAATTGGTTGAATGACACATATTTACGAAATGTACAATACCTTGAAACAACATTGGCTAAATTGACAACAATGCTCTACAACTTTGGACACCCAGTGCAGGAAAGCGAGCCAAGAGAGTGGAGAAGACCTGAAAACGCCAGGAAGAGCCCACGGGGCTGAATGGTTCAATTTAACTTGGCGCCACGAAAACCGGTGGTAGAGCGGTAACTTCTCACAGCGTCTCTCGCACTATCCAAGACTTTAGAAACCCTTCCCCCGAGTACCAGAATTTGGTTTTCGAAGCGCTCTCACAGCTCTCCAATCCCTCAGCCCCCATATTCACTTCATTTTGCCAGTAAAATTGGTGGCATACTCACCAATTTTGCATATCCCCCGACAATTTTTCAAATGACAAAACTTGTTTCGCATCTCATCCCTCTGGCACCAGTGGTGCCAGAGAAAGAAAAAAAAAAGGGGGAGAAATGCTTGATGGTTGCAGCATTTAGAGGTAAATTGTGAAAAATACTTTTTTCCCCGACGGTCGAAGATATAAAAGTGTATAACGAGTATGGCGGAGGTGGGTAAAGAGATCGTTAACGAAAATCATTCGACGAAAGACACGGATAAAACGAGATTTCTTCCCTTACGACTCTCATTTTCTCCTTATTTTTTTACTTATTTTTTTTTTGTCCTCTCTGTACAACTGCTGTGCACATTAAAATAGAATGTATTTTGTGCTAAGAAGCGATACAGTTGAGTGAACGTCTGAAAATATATATCACTTGAAATCGATGAAAATGTTGCATTTTCATTTGTCAGACAGATAAAACTTGAAACGGCATTGTTCCATTTGATTTACGTAAACGAGCAATTGGAAAAAAATTGATCAAAATTTACCCACAAATATATCTACCCCCGTGACGAATAAAAATTTCAAAAATTCCCAGGACAAAAGAGCGCTTGCGACACTCTGCCTCAAACTCACTAGAATTCCATCCGATAATTTAATGGCCATCATTTAATTATCCTAAAAATTATGCATTTACCTCTCGTTCATTATCACTCCCCCACCCACTCCATTTCGCTTTTTAAAAGGGGTTTTCACGCTCGAATAGGGCTCATGAATATACCAATACCCAACAATCTCCCTATTTCATATAAAACTTAATTAACCATGCGAATTAATCGAGAACACGGCCAACGGTAGGTGAACGAAAGGGGCTATTTCGAAATACATCAAGGTCAATTTAATTCCGAGAGCGTACGGCTGGAGCTGAGTGAATTGATATTTTAAAATTGCGGCTGAGAGATATCATTAGGTGCGGGTTAGGTTGATGATGATGGGTATGACATTGGCTGGGAAAATGCAGATGAATGCTGTGACAAATAATGATGATAAGAAAGAGGATACGACGTTGTAATAATAAGGGAGTTAATGATCAGGTGATTACATCTGGCCAATTCCTTCGCGTCGCGGAAAATTTATACGAGCCTTGGCATGGATACGTGGCACGGGATATACTGGTATCAATGTGTCAATTTACATGTTTCTTTTTCCTCTTATTTGAGATTGTCTGCATTGAAAGTGATTATTCACTTTTTATAATATCAGAAATTAAATAAAAACATGAAAACATTGATTAGAAATTATTCAAGGACTAATTCTTATGGACTTTGTCAGGGAAAGAAAACTCCAATGGCGGTAATTCTATTCAGCATTCGGTATGAACCATCAGAATTCATTCAAACTCCCTCCCCTGCCGCTCGTTTTTTCAATCTCAACAGAAGAAAGGAGTCACAGACTCGGTCTGCTCAAGAGTTTAGTAATCAGCGCAGATAACGAGTGGATTCCCCCGAAGTTTGAAGAATGAAGAAAAGAGGAAAAAGAAACGCGACGAAAAGGGAAAAAGAAAAACAAAGTGCCGAAAAAATGCTAGATGAAAAACAGGAAACGCCAAACGACGGTAACTAATGTATCCTCCCGCACGGCACTCTCTTTCCCCTTCCCTCCCCGACCTTATTGCTGAGAGAATGATGTTTGCTGAACTGCCGTTCCTGGAGCGGTTTGTTCGGCAATTCAAGTAAATTAACATCCTTACTGGCACACAGTTTCTGCACTGCCCCTCCCCAAAATGATCGTTTCCCCTTCTCCTACTATCATGTCATCCAATTAAAAACACAAAGTCATTTTTTTGTTAATAGGTGAGAACAAAACAGGCCCTTTCCTACTACTCCCATTTGTTACATAATAAAAAACTGTTAACGATAAAGTATTAGGAACTAGAGTATGGTAGACATACAAAACATGTGTGATGAAATCCCATGACTGAGAATTAGGTTTACGTGCCAGTTCGCTAAAAACATGACCCAATTTAATTTATATGTGAGAGCAGAATTGAATGACATTTGATTGGCATTGCTAGTTTTTCGGGGGAAAAAGTGAAATTGTGGATTTTTTCATTCCAAAAGTTGAAGTTTAATTGACTTTTTTCTAGATGAGAGAAAATTTTTCGAATATCGGGTGACAGTTGGTATGGCTAGTGTTGGATTAACTGGAGTAATTGACGAAGGGTAAAATTTTACGAAAAGCTATATTCATGTTTTTCTTTGTAGAGCCTCGTTGCGCCTAATAATAGCCTCGCATCGCCGCATATAATGACAACGCCAGTTAAAATTGATTTTTCATTCATGTTCGCGGCCACACGCAGTAAATTGAAGATAAATAAAAATATTTAGCCATTAAAAACCTGTCCCATCAAATCGTCAATCTAATACGTCACCTGTGCATCGACATAATCCACAAAAACTCCATTTCCGGCATCGGAAGAGTGCGCGGATGTCGCAACGAGTTCCCCGGATATTTATCGTTTTCATCGAGCGAGCATGTTCGTCAGGAGATTACGGTTCTCTCGTCAGCCGTAGCTGTAAACTCAGAATGACGCCGATGTCGAATGTCATTGGGAAGGTCCGGCACCAAAAAAAGAGTAGATTTTTTTCCGATATTTGCCGGGTGATTTCCCACCCGATGTACGTCGAAATATCCGATAACAAATGTCATACATACATAGTCTCATCATTCGGATACCTGCACCAAAAATTTTTACACCCTCTGGCTACAAAAAAAACGCATAAAACTCCGGGTAACGAGATAATCGTATGAGTAACGAGTCGACAAATATCGCGATACGTTTCACTTCTGTGTTTTATGGTTTTCCTTCGCTCGCGATTTATTTTATGTTTTTTCGGGTGAGAGGCAAAAACTCAAATGGCAAGTGAAAAATGTATTGGAAGTAAAAACGAAAATTGGGAGGAACGTCAAAGAGCAATTTTTAACCAGTCATTTGAAAATAAAAATCAAATGAGAGATAAAATCATTTGGAAAATGGAGAAGAAACGATTTGACGAATTGAACGAATTGTTGAAGGAGGTGCTCTTGTCCCAAGATGAATGAATGGTTAAGCCTTAGCACAATTGTTTTATAAATTTTCAAAACATTTTTAACAAAAAGATCACCTGGCCTTTAGATAAATGCGAAAATCAGATAATAATCAGATGATAATGTAATTCCTGAATTCGTAAAAAATTGTAGTCGGAATGTGGCACTAATGATTGATTGCCTTGGACAAAGGAGGGAAAAGCGTAACAAGTGCATTGACTAGATGAATTTTTACAATAAAACAAATTGGATTAATTATTTTGTGAACTGCGAAAATGGTAACCACGGTCCATTAGTGCTCAGTCTACCAGTGAGGTGTTTCGCGCTGCAATATGTCCCATCTCTCGTTTTCCCTTTTTTCATGAAAACGATTGAATGAAAATCAAATAATATTGCACATAAATTCACCGATTTCAATATCTGTTTGTGGGTTTCTATTCGCCATTGATTTATACCAATCAACAAATTCATTATGACCTCTGTTTGTATATTCCCAGAATTATCAGGAAATCAAAACAAAATTTATGACAGCATTGGCTTGACCTGAATCATTGACGCATCATTATATATTACTCAATCAAAAGAAAATCCAATTTTATAAAAATAAACAAAGAGAGTAGAATTTTTAAATGTGCAATACAAATAAAATTTTCATCCGAAATGATTTAATCACAATTGAGCTGTAATGATCGGGGGAACCACATTGAATTTCCCTTGGGGAAGAAAAAAAAAATGAAATTTCACATTTGACAAAATGAATATTGTTCTATTAGAAACAAGTTGATTTTAAGCTATTAGAATTCTATTGGGACTAAAATCCCGACACTTGCACCATGTCAGCATATTTGTAACACTCCTCAAACACAATATGTGAAATCCCTAGGAAAATTCATTCTCGCGTTTATGAGTGATATTCATACACTGGTTGGCTTTATGCGTCGAGGAATTCACCGAGTCGCAGCTAAACTATTTCACGTCAGGGGGTTAACGCGGCAAGTTATGTAAGATTCGGGTGAGAAATGCCTACACAGCAGTGGAGGAGAGCATGGGGCGGTGTCCCCACAGACGTACAATCACCATGACCTATCTCTAGCATTAACGGAAAGTGGACTGACTGTCACAAATTTGAAGATATTTAAATTTTTTAAAGGAAAATAAAATGAATTACTTTCAAGGAACTTCCACTGTAAACCAATGGAATTATTTATTCTATTGAATTGAAACTCTGAGGATATATTGTTCTAGCGAAATTATGGAACCTCTCAGGATGATGTTTAGACACACGGTATATGCCAATAATTTTCATGCACCAATTGTGTGACTCTCCTAGGATTAACCCAAAAAAGCTATTAATTGAAATCTTTTAAAATCGTTTCATATGAATACGGAATTCCCCGACAATGGGAGGATTTTCGCAAATGCGAATGAAAGTCAGCGAACGAATATATCCACACGACGTACTTTTATCTCGTCCCGTCCGGCCAACGGACGTCGCGTATAAAGCGTTCGCACCCGATGAAAAATGGCCCCAAGGCCGATTATGTAGTAACCCATGCAAGCCCGTTGGAGACTAATAAAATTTATCGCTCGCTGATGGTGAAGAAACTTCTCCAATAATATCAGCCAGTTACTTTCTTCCTAATTCTTGGATTTTCTTTGTTCGAATGAAAAGGTATTTCCCCCCTCCTCTACTCGTCTCCGCCGAGCATGTTTACCAAACTTGGTGAATAGAATAAGAGATAAGAATGTTTAATACTTTCTTTTTTTCTAGGATTTTCCTATTCTGAAAGTCAAACTCTTGCTTGCCAAAGTTTTTGCGGTATCAGAAATATTTCACCTTTCGTATTACTGTTTTCATTTATTGGAGAATTGTTATTATCGTTTGGGGGTCAAGCGATGTGAAATATGGATTTTTCTGAGAGTTTATGAAAGAGTTGGATGAAATCTATGGGATGGGATTTAATTGACTATTGCTTCCGTCCTCAAGTGGCCAAATAGCTTTAATGACTGGGTTGACAACAGTCTTCTTGGGGAGTATTATCAAAATTTTAAACTCACAGGGCCTATTTGTCCCTCCTCCCCAACTATTGAATAATCCTCGACAATAATCGCGTATCTCTCTTCATGTAACGCGCAAAGTGTGCTATTCAGTTGATACATTTAAATTAATCCTATCTCCGGCCTTGCCCTCCCACCGTTAGCATAAGCCCTCGAAAAAAATGCGCAATAGATCACGGGTCACTAGTTTTAACCCCCTTCCGCATTAATGCATAGTTCACGAGCGTTAAACAGTAAATAATGCACTCACCTGGCCAATATTATCGAAGCCATGTTTCTCGGCGATTGCAGCAGCAGCCTCCGGACCATCGGGTACATGCACAGCAAACTCATTGCTGTAAACGGTTGATCGCCGTTGCCTGGTACCAGCGGCTGGGCCAACATCACTCCCCGCACTACTAACAATACCGGAGACCAACACTAGCCCCAGCAGTAATTTCACTTTGGGACTCATCGTCCCGCAAAAATTCCCTCTTATTCCCTTCCCTCCCAATGCACGATTGCAACACAAAGGTCCCCCACTTCTTTTCACTTATGCCTGACTTCTTCTCCCCTCCTCTTTCAATTTAAAATTTTTTTTTATTTCTTCGTATTTTCTCTTTCTTCACTTTAAAACCCCTTTGGAATGGTCGAACAAACACGAGGATTCTTCACTCTCTGTACGGGTGTCTCTACCTCCTCTCTTTTGGCTCTCACGATGCGAACGGAGTTGAATCACCGAAGCGTGACCAGACTCGACACACGGAGCGAGACAGAGTCGTCCAGCCGGAAGTCAACTTACGTAACTGTTCGTGGGGATTTTTTTTTTATTGATTTTCCGATTTTTTTTATTTTTGAATTTCACTCGGGGGGCTCTGGGCACTTGGATATCGTCGGAGTTTCTGTCAATTTATTGGATTATCATTTTTGGCGGATGCTTTTTCACTACGCAATTTTTCCGGCGATCTATTGACTCTATCTGAAACAGAAATAGAGGACGAGTGAGATAATGTCCTATTGATTAATTTCTCAGGATGACACCATTATTACATGGTCATTTTCTTCATTGCATTTTAATCATTTTATTTCATTTTTTTTTTTTCGGAATTCACTACAACGTATCTTACAACATTTGTATGTGATACCGTTGCAAATACGAATGGAAGAATATCAAATTTCACTTCTGAAAATCACTTGATATTTTTTAGTCCATCAAAGCCTAGATGAAGAGGAAATATCAGATTACTTTTTGTGACTGAGGAAATTTTTACCGATGAACATCCCCCACAACTATCTCCTAGAATAACTCGAATCTCGGACAAATGATGAGAAAAAATAAAATAAAAAATGACGAAAGGGTAACAACCACTTTGTGGTTTTAGTTGTCATCTGGTCTCCAATGGGACACCTAGATATCTTCAATGTCCTCAAGTTTCCAAACAAACAAGAAACACTCCTCGAATTAAAAAGAAGAAAAAAATTATTCATTATACTTTTTCACCCCGCTCGCCATTCTTCCCCGACATTCTCGCTATGTTCATTGTCTCCCAAAATATTTCCCAACAATTCCTCCAATTTTTCGAGACACATTCCAGGCGTTTCTTGCTGGCAAGTTTTTGACAAAGGAGAATGGGAAGTGAAGGAAAAATAGAAGAAAAGGATAATAAAAAAAAAATTGGAGTGAGGAAAAAGAGTCTCGGGGATATCCTATCGCGTGTCCGACAGCAATTCCAATCAAACTTTAAATCGAGCATTATTCATACCTCCCGCCGCGCGTTCTTTTCCAACTCCTTTTCCCTATTTTCCATGCGGTCCTTACATTTCACTCCCGGGCAATATTCTTTCCGGGTGTGCTGACCTAATATAAAATTCTCCGAGTCAAGTGCGCGTGTCTTGGGTCAATCGTGGAAAGGGGGTAAGAACTCAGGGGATGAGAATCAAAAGAGGAATAGAGAATATTTAGGGAGGGGAAAAAAATCGATCCTACAAAAATACGTCACAGAAATGCCGAGAGTTTGAATAAAAGTCAAGAGCCAAGTTCCAAGCTCTAGCACAAGCCAGGCGAAGGGAGGGGATTGAAAAGGGGATGGGAGGGTGAGACTGAAGATGGGGTGTGAGAGGGAATGTGCATGAAGCGAATGGTGAAACTTCAAATCGCCCGCGAGAAACCGATCGACCGAACATCACCACGAATTCACCACCATTTCACTCTTTTATGTTTTTTTTTTCACTTTTCTCTTAGCAATTTTTTTATGATGATTTTTGTGTAAAGTTCTTTGTAAGATTTATCACGAGTTTTTTATGTTCTGACTTTTCATGAGGACTGTGCGTGGCCAGTCAATTGAATACCCATTAATTTAATCGATACTATAGGGACAGGGAATTGGGCTCAATTGATTCGAGGAGAAAGAATGGGAAATGGAAATTTAAATTTGGCAATTGTAGTTGGAGTTTTGGGGTGAAAGAGGCTTGAAGTGTTTATCATTTTGAGGGAGGTTTATGAGGAATCGATGAAAATGTTTGTGGAAGATTTTCATTCAATGTTTCAAAGTACTTTTTTTTAAACTTTGGCTCTTATGAAATTATATGAGTTGACCAACTTGGAGCTACAAGGAAACTCCAATTAAACATATACCATCAATTTTTATGGAATAATTCAACTTGAACTGCCAGTTTCAACGATTTTTTCACTGATCTACAAATTCTCCAAGTCAAAATTCTGCTAAATAACAGTACAATATTTTACGATCCGACTATTTATCAGAGTCGACGCGACAGTTCAACCAACATTTTATAAAACATGAGAATCAATTTAATTAAATGAATTGATCAAAGGAAATATTCACGATTCGATTATGAAAACAACTGGAGTTGAACGGACACCATAAAACGATTGAATTCCATTTATAATTCAACTCGCCGAATTTTTCACGTGATTAGCCTCAAGCTATAGGATTTAATATTCACAGAACGGATGACTGGCTATCAATCACTGAACAGCTACAGTTGTGAGCCCTAGAAAATTCATTCCGTGGCAATGTACAATATTCCTTTTCGCCAATAAAATCGTTTCCATTTCAAATACTCAAACCGCCTCCATCTCACCTCCATCCCATATCTCAAATAATTCAAATATCCCATGGAAATAGTAGTTATGAAATACGGACAAAGTATTTACTTTCAACGGAAAATAGTGCGAGTGAAAGTTTCAATTTCCTAATTAATCATTTGATTTAATGATTTATTAATGGGTACTGTAACTTTTAGTTGCATTAAACCCTAAAAATTATTTTAAAATGGCAAAATTTCATTACAATACATTGCTAAGTCAACCCTGACCACTCTCCTTAACCTTTTGCTAATCTTTACACTCTTCTCATAATTCATTTTTGATAAATTTTATTAATAGACCTCCAATCAGTTATCGCATATGAAACTTATAAATAGATTCTCGACAGCTGGTAATCGAAAAAGAGCGACGAACTCCTCACGAAGCGAAAATGGGAAAGGAGAACTCTCTTAAACCTCCTAAAATAGGGGGGGGGGGGGGGGGGGGG